>OX457025.1:6370207-6428490 GCA_949752745.1 Protula sp. h YS-2021
AAAAGGTCATGATGATTCTGCAAGAATTCGCAGTATGCCCCGTTATAATGTAAAACGATACGGTGCAAGAACTCCCCCTGTAATTGTTTGCGTAAATATATACAACACGTAAAACCACAAGAGGCATCCTCTTGACCTACCGTATCAGTACTGAAACAAAGCTATTAACAACTGTGCCGACAAGTAGGTCGCACTTCGTTCTATGTACCGACCCTCGAATTGGTAATTCTTGTCGTTACTGTTGTTATTAGTATTATTATTATCTTACTCTTGTTATAATTATAGTTTTTCTGTGTTCTTTATTTTCTTGCGGGGTGGGGGGGGGGGGGGGCAAGAATCAAGACAACACAGGTCACCACCCCAGTAGTTTCAGGTATATGTACATTGTACGTCTCTGCCAAACAATGACGCCAGCATGCCGCCAGCAATCGATGTCACCATGCCGCCAGCAATCGATATCAGCATGTCTTCAAGAATCTCAGGCACTTTGCTGGGATATCTTTACCGGCATTCAAAAATTACCCTCATTCCAAACTGAATCTACGCATGTGTATCCAGGGCTCCCCCCCCCCCCCCCCCCACCGCTGTACTACGCCTTGATGGGAATCAAGCCTCCTTGCTTCACGTGCAGCACCGGGCACCATTACTGGCTCCCGGCTTCTATAGCGCATCTCTTCTATGTCCGGCATCAAGCCTCCCGGCTTTACATGCACACAGCGCCGGCACCATTACTGGCCTCCGGCTTCTCTAGCGGTATGTCCCGACAACAATGTCCGACATTGAGCCGAGCGACATTTAGTCGAAAGTGGTATCACCGACATTTAGATGAAAATAATAATTTTTTGTAACTTAAAGGTTTCTTTATGACTGGTTTGGCTGACTAAAAACAACAACAAACTATTTATTTTAGTCACTGAATCTGGTTCTCAGCAAAAATTTGTCTTGTGGATCCCGTTACATCCGGTGGTATCCAGGGTCTGCTTTTGTTTTAATAACTTCTTAAAGGAACTTAAGCAATTGCAATTCATACCAGCTTTTCACTAACATCTTGTGAATTAGTTAAGAAATCTAACAACTTCACGACTATTTGAAATTCGACTAAACGTCGACAAAGCACGTGAACACGTCGACAGAGCACGTAATCTTGTTTTTTTTCTCAAGTTAGTCTCAAACCTATCTTTAATAATATCCAGTTGAAAATAGAACAGACATTTACTTTTCCGGGATGCTCTCGCCAGTATACCCTTACAGCTTCAAAGAGAACCCAAATGATTTGACCGATATGAATGATATTTTACACTCCATGTAACTGAATCGCCTTTACATCTTGTATTCATAAACGGGCGAAATTAAATGTGTGGGTGTATGTGTATCTTTTTTAAAGCATTTATACGATTATTACAATGCTTTCAAAACAGACAAAAAAAGCGAATGGATATATCCACTCTGTCAACAGCAGTGCTACTTTCGCGGAATCCCCTGTGGGTCCGCGAACAAAAATTTCTTGTACGCAACATATCAAAATACCGTTGGGTGTCCTGCATGCTCTATTTTAATGATGTACATTTATCTTCAAACTGACTGAATAAAGTTCTACTTGCGCATAATCTATATATCAAAGTCAGCCTGTTACAGAGCTTTCAAGGCCGAATCTGTAAATATATTTATTTTTGCGCCTTTGAGGACAAGCGTTGAGACCGGGTTTGTTAACATGCTTATTTTCTCGAAACTTTGGTTAATATTGGTAAACTAAACTAAATGTACAATTTCTGTTTCTATTTTTATCACAAAATCTGTTGTTCATGATCGGAAAAATAAACACGCCAAAACAAGCAGGGAACTGGCAGGCACGCCATCATTTGTTTAGCCGGCCTCGTGTTTCGTAACAGAAACACGTCAACGGGCCTAAAGCATCAGAAAATCACACGGAACTCTGAAACTGTCACCACCTCCACCCACCCCCCTCCTCTTCCCACCGTCCAATGACAAGGTCTAGACAGTTACCATTTCATGAACCATAATAGATGTGAATCATGCCCTGAAAAGTTTGAGAATAGCCTGCACGCGAAGGCTACGCCATGTATTTACTCGGCTTTTTTATACTCTTTCAAAGAATTTGCTGAAATAAATATTTCTTCACACTTAGATTTCAACATTGTGTTTGTAAAATTACGACATGTTTGTGAAGTAGTGCCACAGAAAACCTGTTCTTGCTTGCTTCTTGTGGGGTTCTGCGTGCTTGCGTGCGGGATCTCGTGTACCGGTGTGTGTTAGCGTGTCCAAGCGGAATCGGGTAGACCCTACCGTCTACTGCTGCGTGACTAGACAGTCAAGAACGCCACATCCATGTGACTAGGTACTCACTACCGTATAGGGCTGCGAGACTATGTAGTCAAGACCGTCACTGCTACGTGACTAGGTACTCACTACCATCTACTGCTGCGTGACTAGACAGTCAAGAACGCCACTGCCATGTGACTAGGTACTCACTACCGTATAGGGCTGCGAGACTATGTAGTCAAGACCGTCACTGCTACGTGACTAGGTACTCACTACCATCTACTGCTGCGTGACTAGACAGTCAAGAACGCCACTGCCATGTGACTAGGTACTCACTACCATCTACTGCTACGTGACTGGGTAGTCAAGACGGTCTACTGCTACAGTCACTAGCGTCTACTACCAAAATTTTTGGGTCCGTGGACCCGAGGCCTGGACCCGGACCCGATTTTTTTATATACTTCATTTTTTTTCATAACTTTTCAAAAACATGATGTATTCTTTTTATCTAGTAACAGAATATAAAGTGTCTTAAAGCATAATTCTGATAATTTAACCTGAATTTCACAATACTAATCATTTAAACTACAACTTACAATACAGATTATTCGAGAAAAGAATTATAATACTCAACAAATTATCAATTCCAATTACCATACTGAACAAATTATCCAATTATGACACTCAGCAAATTATCAATTTCAATTCTAATACCGATCAAATTATATAATTACGTATCAGTTTGTAGTAGTATTTTTATATTCAAACAAATTACCAAACCAATATTATCATACATAACGTAGTTGTGTCATGCGTCCACCACTTCTTCGTCTTCAGTAGAAGACCCGGCGCCAGCAGACGTTGCGTCCCATCAATCTCAAGACGTCCTATGCCAGGCGGGACTACGACAGGAGCGACCTGCCACATTTTGGGGGCCATCTCTTCTCATTTTGTCTAAGCCACAGCCAGCTCGATGCTCGTTCGGCTGTTTCTTCACATGTTCTTATTAGTGCTTTGCGGTCTTTTCCTGACACATCAATCACTGCACATCTTCCAGATGGGGCACCCTACTTCAATCGGCAGTGTCCACGGTCTCCATTTCGCTCTCTCACAGTCACTTTTGAGATTGTCACATTTGGTCTTCTTCCTCTCGTACGCGCTTTACATCCGCTCTTCCCACGGCACTGTTAACTTGATCATCACAATCTGCTCCGACTCTTTGAACCACAGCACTATGTCCGGTCGTGAGTTGGTTTGCGTCACTTCTTCGGGAAACACCAATTTCGCCTGCAGGTCTACTCTCACCTGCTGGTCTCTCGCCGTCGTTCAGTCCTGTTATATCCTCTCATTTTGGTCTATCGCTCTCGTCAGCTTTTACAAACGCTATGAACCTCAGTTTATTCGGTTGTTTAGGTCACTTCTTACTAATACTCTGTTCCAGAAGTCTTGATACACCCTCCAGTACTTTGTCGTGTCTCCATCGATTTCTTTCTTGAGTCAAGGCCACACTGCACGCTGACAGAAAATGCTCTTGAGTTCCTCGGCATCCACACAGCTCACACCAGCCTTCCACAGGCAAACTCCACCGCCTTAAATTTACAGGAGATGGCAACAGGTCCTAAACATTTTTCAACAGGAATCCTAGTCGCAACGTCCTGAGCAGAACTTAGTTTACATGCGCAGTATAAATTCAACTTTTGTTCCTGTAACGGTCAATCGCCTTCTAATTTCCTCATTCTTTGTGACTAGGACGTTTCTCTCGGTCATAATAATTGGGTCATCCTCATATGGCAAAGAAGGTATTGGAGGAACACTTGCGCTTCCTTTAGACGTTTCTGGCTTCTGTTCCGTAGAGTGTTGCGATTCAATTTTTTTGTCTTGTATTTCTTGGTAAACCATCCCCAGGTACCTCCGGACCTCTTAAGACTGAAGCCACAGCCCATTCACCAAGGTCTAGGCTCCAATAAGAGCATTTGCTTACCAAAAGAAAGAAAAGGGCAAGTTAATTGACACATCGCTATCTGTCGCAATAATTAAACTGCTTCCATGATCACAAAAAATAGTGTGTGAAATAAATCCGTGAAAAGGGGACCGTACATCAGAAACAACCGTGACGGGATGAATTCGAAATTAACACGTTACGAAAACATATATGTATATATATACAGTCGGACCCACGTAATATGAAGTCGTCCGGACCGAGCAAAATACTTCATATTACGCGAACTTCATATTACACGAACTTTACAATGCAATACCCGAGTGCTTGATTGCGGTATTGGTACGCAATAGCTTTGAATCAAACGACTGTTTTATTTGCTTAAAGACTGCCAAAGTGCAATTGCGACCCTTTTGTGATCGCCCCACCATAATGCCTTTTATAAACAACAGCATTCAGTGTTGACACTTACTCAAAGTCTACTGTGTTTTGATTCTTTGTGTTTTTGTTCTTGGCTTTTTATGTAGTTGATATACGCGAACACATTATGCAGTAAATGTAGCTCATGGGACTTTATGCTGGACTTCATATTACGTGAACTTCATATTAGACGTGTTCATGTTATGTGAAATTCTGTCCATAGAAACCCAGGCTTTCTACATTGGGACCAAGCAAATCACTTCATATGACGCGAACTTAACCGTGTTCATATTAAGTGGGTCCGACTGTATATTTACATATATATATATATATATATATATATATATATATATATATATATATATATATATATATATGTATATATATTATAAAAAATAACAATAATAACTTATTTCGTCGGGTCCACGGGTCCGAAATTTGGACCCGAAAAGTGATTTTGGACCCAAGACCTGTGGACCCGTTTAGAGCTGAAAGCGGATCCTCGTGTACACGGTACCGTGTAGTGTCTTGCCATTACACGGATCCAAAACCCATTACACGATACACGAACTGCTTCATGAGCTCTGAGCGAAACGAAAGCAATGTGATGCTCTGTGACTGTGGCGCTGTATCATAACAGCACGCCTCTCCCCGTGTAGTTATTGATCCGGCGCACTGTCTTTCACAGCTTGTATTGTAACGACACCATACATACCATGGACACGGTATCTTCTTACGGTGTACTCGTGCATTTAGCATTTCATTAAATTTCGAAAAGAACTATGGCAGAAAAAAGATTCTTGTTCTTATTTTTGAACGAAAACCTCTGAGTGCAGATAACTGACAAAAAAAACAGCCATTGGTGATTCAGCATAAACATTTCACTGCCTTTGTTTAGAAACCGTAGTTTTATGTGTCATATTGTCCGTGTAGTTCCGTGTACAAAGATCTTAAGCCCTCATTTACACGTGTACTGTTCTTTGGATCCGTTTCAGCGCTAGACCCGTTCCTACCCTACCACAAAGTGTGTCAATGATGTATTTGGAGTTCCCCTGGAACTTCCATCTTTTTATTTCTGGATCAAAGAACCAGAAGGCGTGGTTTAACCATTAAACCACAGGATGCTCGGATGCTCGACTCACAAGCTCACTGATATTTTTTCAACTCCTACCACTATTCTTTCCGATATTTTTTTAAAGAAGTAAAGACTTCTGCAACTTGATAACGGAGCCATGATTGCACCAACCAATCCTGACCGAAAAATCTAATTCTCTTGCGACATGCGCACTTTCCAATTCAATATGCCATCGTGTGAGCTCTTAAAATTATATATATTATTCTGCCCATATCCCATCGGCAAATATGTTTCTACGAGTCGTAGAAAACTGGAATTTCCTCTGGAATTTTTTCTCTGCAAGTTAACCCTAATCTAATACGTCGAAACGCCAAATCTCTTCAGCATAATTCTCATTACAAATCTACATAATGGATTAAACGTCTAATCACACATCAGGTGTTACTACTCCCGGGTGACCCCCACCTCCTAGTCCGGGTAGAAGAGTGGTGAAGGACTAGGGTCACTCGGGACTAAAATATGCAAGAATTCAGTAGCTTCAGTGTACATGGAGAGAAACATAAAATTGAACAGCACATCGTAATTGGCAAAACTGAAAATGTGTTCTTTTAATGCGACAACAGCGTTTGTTCCATGTTTATTTACAAACTTTAAGCCATGCCATTCACTATTACATTCTTATTATGGGTCATAATAATTTTCATCAGCCAACAGACGAGTTCGTAAATAACCAATTACGATGTGCTGGTCAATTTGAATGTTCCTTGCCTTGTACTCGTATGAATTTACTTTACTTTGCCCCATCTGTTTTGCAGCGAGATATAGATATATTTCTTTCCCCGAATACGTAGTTTTGAAACTGTATTATCACTCATTCTTTTGTGCTATTTGCATTTTTTTTAAGTACGAAGTTTTATAAACTTGTATTATCACCCATTGCTTTCTTGTTTGAAATTAAGTATGAAAGTGTTCATGAATTTTTACCCCTAAATTCTTATTTTCTGATAACTTCAGTCTCTTATTTTCTGATAGCTTATTTTCTGATAGCTTCAGTTTTCTTTCGCTGAAACCGCTCCATCATTTCTCTACTTTTTACCAAATTGTTTTGCTGGCAAAGCAGAGAATTTTTGCACATTTTATTCGACACACTGAAAGCGTACTTTAGCTTATACAGTCGAAACGTCAAAACTTGTCCGCAAAATTAACAGTACTTGTACGAATAAGCAGATTCGTACATAGACCTATGCCAAGAAGTTCTTGTGTTTCAAACGAATTCGTTTAGGATAAATTTACAAAGAAACGAGACAAAAAACTGGCAAAAAAATCAACAACATTCTACTTCTTTATACCTAGTCTGGGTAGAAGAGTGGTGATGGACTAGGATCACTCGGGACTACCTTATCCCAACCGAATTCAGTCGAAGCGCAAACACTTTTCGGCAAAAGTAACGTGCGAATCCATGTTTTGACATTTAATCCGTGTGAAACAGTTACTATACGTTTAACTGCCATTTTATGTAAGTAACTAAGACATAGATAATACGATACACCACTTTTTAATGGAAAACATCTCAAACCCGTTTCTCGTAAACTGTTGCAGTGTGTAATGACTACGAAACTCAATGTGGTGTGACGCTCATTTCTACCTGTTTACATGGAAGCAAAGACTATAAACTACTAAGATATGACACTCCCTATACAGCCTATAGTATCCAGCTGATTGCAGCGCCCCTGGTAGCAGAGTTGCAAACTCAGAAAAACAGCTGTCAAAACACTTTACAGTATTGGTGTTAAGCGCAATAGTAGATAAGAAATGGGCGAGCTGGCACACTTTTGTGCCAGCTTGCCCATGGGCGAGCTGGCACAAAAGTGTGCCAGCTCGCCCATGGGCAAGCTGGCACAAAAGTGTGCCAGCTCACCCATTTATGAAAGTGTGCCAGCTCTCTCATGAGAGTTCTGCCCCAGTTTGATAAGAGAGTGTAGTGGAGACAGTGTATTGGAGAGTTGACGATGACGAAAGAAGAACGTCATTTGATGCAAGGATAGCGAGAGCGATAGCGATAGTGAGTGAAAGTATGTTTCCGGTGAAAGGTCTACGTGTCGAAAGGGTGTGTGGAGAGAGAGTTTTTTTTTTTTTTAAAGCATTTCCCATTCTCATACATACACCAAACACGGTTTGCTTATTTCTTAATAGTTATAGATAAGTTATATGTTTGTGGTTTATTTTAGTTTTGGTACGGTGAGGACCTTGTGTGATGCTTCTTTAGCCGGCGATGTCTCTTTTCTTACCAAAGCGGTGAAATTGGGTGTTGATACTGAAAATCCCTTTACGTCTCGTAGAGGAACGCCTGTTAATCCACATATACTTCTTCCCATAAATCCGCATCCTTCTTTGAAAAAATGATAAGCCACCAGGCGTTCCTGTGTAAAGAACTCGTTTTTATATTTTTTTTTGACACGTCCGCTCTCTGGAAAGCTCTGCAGGCAAATGCAGGCGGAGATGACGAAATGTGTGAAACGTCAGACCACCCCCCCCACCCCCCCCCCACCCCTCCCCAATCGCGTTTTCGCCGTTGGCGTCTCGAGTGAAAGAGGCTGCTTACGGGACACACTGGGGGAAGAGTATATACACAGCAGCAACACTTGCTTGACGTTTGGCGTTTTCGCCGTTAGCGTCTCGAGTGAAAGAAGCTGCTTACGGGACACACTGGACCACGGTCTATTGAAACGTCAGACCACCCCCCCCCCACCCCTCCCCAAAAAGCCGAGACGTCTCGAGTGAAAGGGTGTGTGTGCGCCGAGACGGTTGCCACATTGCCAAGCACGTCAGACCACCCCCCCCCCCACCCCTCCCCAAAAAGCCGAGACGTCTCGAGTGAAAGGGTGTGTGTGCGCCGAGACGGTTGCCGCATTGCAAAGCATGTCAGACCACCCCCCCCCACCCCTCCCCAAGAATCTCCGTCGACCACCCCCCCCCCCCACCCCTCCTCCCCAGAACTCATATATAAGTGAGGCTGTTGTCAGTGTAGCCACCAGAGGTACACAAGATGAACTCGTCAGCTATAGATGACCTGAGCCGTTTCGAAGCGAATAAAGTAGTTAGGATTGTGATGCCGTTGATGGATAAGAAGGGGAAAGCTGAAGCAAGGGTCGAAATGAACTATGCGTTAGAAGAAAGTTTAAATTTTCCTTCGAGTGTAGCACCAGTACCACCACCAGTGGAGGAGGGGGAGAAGACGCGCAGATTCAGGGTGTGGAAGAAAGGTCGCGGCATGGTCACGCTAACGACTGAGTGCTTCAGATGCTTTTGCTTGCTAGAATATGAAGGACAGTTACATAATTGCCCTGTCAAGCATGATGCTCCGCGACATTATTGTTGTAAGACCTGCGGCGGGCTACTACCATACAAGTTCACAGCGAGATTGTATGGACAAGAGGAATGCACAAGCTGCTGGTGGTGCGGGGCAGCGTTAAAAAACTTCAACTATTATAACTTTCACCCATTTAAATGTTCGAAGAGGCCATTCAGCATGAACCAATTTTATCGCTACCAGTGCGATTGTGGTGAGCCAACGTGCTGGTAAAGGAGAGGCGCTGCTACCAGTGGAGGAGGAGACGCACAGATTCAGGGTGTGGAAGAAAGGCCGCGGCATGGTCACGCTAACGACTGAGTGCTTCAGGTACTTTTGCTTGTTAGAATATGAAGGACAGTTACATATCACTTGCTTAACCGTCTCGTTTCGTTGGCGTCTCGAGTGAAAGAAGCTGCTTACGGGACACACTGGGCCACGTGGAATCGCTACCAGTGCCACTTGCTTGACCGTCTCGTTTCGTTGGCGTCTCGAGTGAAAGAAGCTGCTTACGGGACACACTGGGTCACTGGGAATCGCTACCAGTGCCACTTGCTTGACCGTCTCGTTTCGTTAGCGTCTCGAGTGAAAGAAGCTGCTTACGGGACACACTGGGCCACTGGGAATCGCTACCAGTGCCACTTGCTTGACCGTCTCGTTTCGTTGGCGTCTCGAGTGAAAGAAGCTGCTTACGGGACACACTGGGCCACTGGGAATCGCTACCAGTGCCACTTGCTTGACCGTCTCGTTTCGTTGGCGTCTCGAGTGAAAGAAGCTGCTTACGGGACACACTGGAGTTGAACATCATGGACTGGGGGGGGGGGATACATCAGCGCTGTGTATAATGTGAGTTTTTGGTGAACTTTAGACATTGCAGTTTATGAATGACATTTTACATTTTTTAACGTTAAATTGTTTTAATATATTAGCATAGACTCTGTGTGTTTATAGTGTTGCGAGTTCATCTTGTGTACCTCTTATGTTTAACGTTTTTGGTTTTATCTTTTAGCATTTGTATTTAACGTTAAATTGTTTTCTAACTTGTTATATATTTTATTGCATGAAAATATTTGTGGTTATAGTTAAGTGGAAAAGTATTGATGTGAGAAGCAACAATAAAAATTTGTTTTTTAGTTTCAAACAGCCTCTTTGTGTGCGTGTATATAAAAGGGCGTTTTCGCCGTTGGCGTCTCGAGTGAAAGAGGGCTGCTTACGGGACACACTGGGGGAAGAGTATGTACACAGCAGCATTATTGCTTGACGTTTGGCGTTTTCGCCGTTGGCGTCTCGAGTGAGAGAGGGGCTGCTTACGGGACACACTGGGGGAAGAGTATGTACACAGCAGCATTATTGCTTGACGTTTGGCGTTTTCGCCGTTGGCGTCTCGAGTGAAAGAGGGGCTGCTTACGGGACACACTGGGGGAAGAGTATGTACACAGCAGCATTATTGCTTGACGTTTGGCGTTTTCACCGTTGGCGTCTCGAGTGAAAGAGGTTGCTTACGGGACACACTGGGGGAAGAGTATGTACACAGCAGCATTATTGCTTGACGTTTGGCGTTTTCGCCGTTGGCGTCTCGAGTGAAAGAGGCTGCTTACGGGACACACTGGGGGAAGAGTATGTACACAGCAGCATTATTGCTTGACGTTTGGCGTTTTCACCGTTGGCGTCTCGAGTGAAAGAGGGGCTGCTTACGGGACACACTGGACCACGGTCTATTGAAACGTCAGACCACCCCCCCCCCACCCCTCCCCAAGCGAGAGACGAGAGAGTGTGACGAAAGAAAACGTCATATGATGCAAGGATGCTGCTGCATGGATTACGATTGCGAGGGATTGCGAGCGAAAAGTGTGTTTCCGGTGGAAGGATTGGGAAAGGTTGTAGAATGGTGCAATGGTAGAATGGTATGGGGGGGGGGGGCTTGTGAAAAAAAAAAAAGCCGAGACGTCTCGAGTGAAAGGGGGTGTGTGTGCGTCGAGACGGGTGCCGCAGTGCAAAGCATGTCAGACCACCCCCCCCCCCACCCCTCCCCAAAAAGTCGAGACGTCTCGAGTGAAAGGGGGTGTGTGCGCCGAGACGGGGTGGGGTGAAAGGGTATGTGTGGAGAGAGACAGAGAGAGACAGAGAGACAGAGAGAGAAGAAGGTGTGTCTCGAGTGAAAGGGTGTGTGTGCGCCGAGACGGGTGCGGAGAGAGAGATAGAGAGACAGAGAGAGACAGAGAGAGACAGAGTTTTTTTTTTTTTAAAGCATTTCCCATTCTCATGCATACTTTCCCAAACACGTTTTGGTTTGCTTATTTTTAATAGTTGGCGGCCGCGAGCGGCGCCGCTCGCGGCCAGGAGATATACTCCTCACTGATGGGGGTTTATTTAAATGTTATAATGTCGCAGTCTTGGCGGCCACACTGACTCATCTGTTGTGAGTTGAATGCATAACAGCCGGTGTGGATACCGCATTGCAGACAACTCATTGTGTAGCTGGTATTGATGGCCGCTTCCCAAAAGGCAGCTATCAGCGTACAGTGAAGGCATGCAGTATGCCCGCAATCGTAGAAGATTGCTTTGTCATAAAGCATAATCACGTCGCACTTCGGGCAGGGCTCCGTGTCCATACCCAGAAAATCTTCACCCCACTCGCGGTATTCCCGTTCCTCTTGGGTACTTGGTAATTCCTCTCCCAGCATGTAGGTTCTTAGAAATGCCGAGACGTGTTGACCTCGCTCTATGTTCTCTATTCTTCTACCTGCCATCAGAAGTCTGTTTACTGTAATCGGAATGGCTACCACCTCCACATTCTTCGGATCCGGCAGAAGTTGTAGAAAAAATTTTCTAAATGGCACTTCACGAATTTCACGTGGTACATACTGTACACGGTTGACTGAAGCGATCCGCGCTTCCTCATCGAGATGAAACGTAAGTTCTTCCATGATGAAAAGCTGGAGAGGTATGGGCTGAGCAGCAGCTTATATAGTGTGGAGAGGGGAGCGAAAGTTCACCAATGAGAATGCTTCGTCAAAGGAGCGTTCCTATTGGTAAACTTTCGCTCCCCTAGCTGGTTCATATAAAAGGGGAATGTACCCGAGAATTTTATGTTAGTTATATGTTGATGACCACCCCCCCCCACCCCTCCTTGTCAATACACAGAGTACAGAGTATTGACAACCACCCCCCCCCACCCCTCCCCCATACAACCAAAGAAAGAGTTAAAAGATCATTTTTGAAACTTATGTTAGGTTTCCACATTTTTTCTTGACGAAATGGATGTTAGCATAAACGAAACGTCGCGAAACGTCATTTGATGCAGTTGCAATGATTGTGAGTGAAAGAAAGTATGTTTCCGGTTTTACCGGTGAAAATGTTGTGTATGTGGGGGATGGTATGGGGGATGATATGTGTATGGTAGATGGGAGTTTTGGGGAAAAAAAAAAAAAAAAGGTATGGCGTGCCGAGACGTCTCGAGTGAAAGGTGCGCCGTGCGCCGAGACGGGGTGGGGGTGTGTGTGTGGAGAGACAGAGACAGAGAGAGTTTTTTTTTTTGAAAGAAGGTGTGAGTGTCTCGAGTGAACGAGGGTTGTGTACGCCGAGACGGGGTGGGGTGTGTGTAGAGACAGAGACAGACAGAGAGAGTTTTTTTTTGAAAGAAGGTGTGAGTGTCTCGAGTGAATGAGGGTTGTGTGTGCCGAGACGGGTTGGTGTGTGTGTGGAGAGACAGAGCCAGAGAGAGACAGAGAGAAGGCGTGAGTGTCTCGAGTGAACGAGGGTTGTGTACGCCGAGACGGGGTGGGGTGTGTGTGGAGAGACAGAGACAGACAGAGAGAGTTTTTTTTTTTTTTTTGGAAGAAGGCGTGAGTGTCTCGATGTGAACGAGGGTGTGTACGCCGAGACGGGTGCCACATTGTTGAAACGTCAGACCACCCCCCCACCCCTCCCCAAGAATCTCCGAGACGTCTCGAGTGAAAGGGGGTGTGTGCGCCGAGACGGGTGCCGCATTGCAAAGCACGTCAGACCACCCCCCCCCCCACCCCTCCCAAAAAGCCGAGACGTCTCGAGTGAAAGAGGCTGCTTACGGGACACACTGGGGGAAGAGTATGTACACAGCAGCATTATTGCTTGACGTTGGCGTTTTCACCGTTGGCGTCTCGAGTGAAAGAGGGGCTGCTTACGGGACACACTGGGGGAAGAGTATGTACACATCAGCATTATTGCTTGACGTTTGGCGTTTTCGCCGTTGGCGTCTCGAGTGAAAGAGGGGCTGCTTACGGGACACACTGGGGGAAGAGTATGTACACAGCAGCATTATTGCTTGACGTTTGGCGTTTTCACCGTTGGCGTCTCGAGTGAAAGAGGGGCTGCTTACGGGGACACACTAGACCACGGTCTATTGAGCTCACTGGGAAGAGTAGCACAGCAGCAGCACTTGCTTAACCGTCTCGTTGGGCGTCTCGAGTGAAAGAGGCTGCTTACGGGACACACTGGACCACGGTCTATTGAGCCACTGGAAAGGGGGGGGGAGGGGCATGTAAAGTTTTTACGAGACCGTTCACACCGAATGAAAACCACCTTCTCAACAGAACAGCTTTTTTTTTATTTTTATTTTTTTTTTTATAACCGTCAACCAAAAACTTAACTCCACAAGTTTTTACAAATCAAGTTGGCAAGCAGGACTTACTAAACAGGCAAACTTTTTTACAGCTAATAACATTTCTTCACAATATATTGTCTCAGTGTCATGTTCGCCATGATACAGCGCTCTAGCGCTCTAGCGCAGCGCGCTCTCTCTCACTCAGTCTTTAGAGAGCACTACCTTCCCCACACTCTTCACAAGTTTGTCAAGTTCAGTCTGGGGGGGGGGGGGGGTTCTCCACGTCGCCACACCCGTACACGTCGGACTGGTGAGCGGCTGAGTGAGCGTTCTCCACGTCTCCACACCCGTGAGCGTGAGCGGACTGGTGAGCGGCTAGGCGGCGACGCTGGCGGCGACGACTGCTGAGTGAGCGGTGATGGTGGAGGCACAGTCTCTTTTATACCCTCCCGCCCCCGGTCACACAACAGTTCCACAAGATTCTCCATGTTGACTTTGGGTTTACTCTAACATGTCTTCCTCCTGCAATAAAATATGTTTGAATATATCTGCTACTTCTTCTATCATCTTCTTTCTTTGTTCACGTTGAAACCACTCACATAAAATTAAATTTGCTAGCAAGAAAAACATTGCTGCGCTGCTGCGAGCAGGCGTGAGTGTCTCGAGTGAAAGGGGGTGTGCCGTGCCGAGACGGGGTGGGGGGGGTGTGGGGTGTGGAGAGAGAGACAGAGAGAGAGACACTCACTCGAGGCGTGAGTGTCTCGAGTGAAAGGGTGTGTGCCGTGCCGAGACGGGGTGGGGGGGGGGGGTTTGGCTTACCTGACAAGGCTGACAAAGCTGCTCGGTTTCTTCCTCCTCCTCCTCAAATCCACAGCAATCTCTCAAATAATCCACCACGGTGTAATATGCTTCTACATCATTGCGGGCAGAATAGAGTGCAGAATCAAAGTCAAAGTCAGGATCTTCTTCGAGTCCAATTGTGGCACATTCTCCAAGAAATCGTGAATAGAGTTCAGTCACATCGAGACTGTGATGTACAACATCCCAGTAAGCGTCCAAGTGATAAAGCTGATAGTCTGGAGTGCCGCAGCAAGTAAGTTTAGCAATCATCAAGTCAATATAAGCTTTTCTAAAACATGCGTCCATCTTTGCAGTGTGTGTGGTGTGGTGTGGGGGCTTCTACTGTGCTTCACAGACCTTAAGTACTCCACACTTGCCGCAGAAGTTGTTTGGTTCACACATCATGCAATTGTACTTGTGGCAGTGGCAATCATAGTCCTCCATATATCCGCAAGCACCGCAATAGTCGCACGTAAGTCCAAGTTGATTCTGTACATCCATATTCTCCAACTGAATTTCAGCCTGTCTTTTCTTGGATAACTTTGACACCTTCATCCGATCATACTTTTGCAACTTGATGATCGTTTTCTCACCATAGCATTCCGTACACGGCGGTTCAACTAAGGCTGAGTTGATGTGAGCCATCTCCCGAAGCAGTGTCTCCCATTCACCATCATTCATGTTGATGTAATATGTGTATTCTTTCCCTTCAAACCGTGATGTACGCACGAAGCTCACATAGCGCATGCCTTGATATGAAATGACTTCAAGCCGCTTTGTTTCCGTTAAGTATAGTTTGAAGCCAATGTCACGGCATTTTTTCACGTTCTGACACACAATCTTCCACAAAGATGGTGAATAAGCGCACCATCTCTCTCCACGTTTGATGCGTAGAAATAATCCATATTGTCCAGACTCCACAGTAATGGTTAAGTTTGCACTAATTTGAAAACTGCTGCTGCCGCCGCCCCGGCCGCCCTGGCCGCCGCCGCCCCGGCTGCCGCCGCTGCGCTGCGCTGCTGCGTTGCTTGCTGCGTTGCTTGTCTTGTGTCTTGTCTCCATGACTGCTACACTGTACACTGCTACACTGTACTGATGAGGTCCACACACACCCCCCTCCCTCTTTTATACCCAACCATCCGCCGCTGAGTCAAGCTTTTCAAACTTAGTAGCACAGCAGTCACTTGCTTGACCGTCTCGTTTCGTTGGCGTCTCGAGTGAAAGAGGGCTGCTTACGGGACACACTGGACCACGGTCTATTAGGCCACTGGGGAAGAGTAGCACAGCAGTCACTTGCTTGACCGTCTCGTTTCGTTGACGTCTCGAGTGAAAGAGGCTGCTTACGGGACACACTGAACCACGGTTTATTGAGCTCACTGGGGAAGAGTAGCACAGCAGTCACTTGCTTGACCGTCTCGTTTCGTCGACGTCTCGAGTGAAAGAAGCTGCTTACGGGACACACTGGACCACGGTTTATTGAGCTCACTGGGGAAGAGTAGCACAGCAGTCACTTGCTTTGCCGCATCCATTCCGATTCATCCATTCCAAGCTTTGAAAACATCCAGTCAGCAGAGTTTACTTTGAACACATCATCCATAGTCTCTACACATATGTAAAAAATGTGGAAGACATTGCGAGTGAGACTTCGCCGTGCGCTGCTGCCTGCCTGCCGCCGCCGTACCCCTTTTATACCTTTTTACATGTAAGTTCTCGTGAGATGCTTGTAAAATCGTGGAGTCATCTCATTGAAACCATCCAGAAAGGCTGTTGGTAAACCCCCTGTTAAAGATTGTCTCATGACAATCACTAGAAAGTCGCCTGGTTTCCGATGCCCTAGTATCCATTGAAACAGCATTGACATGGTGAAATGTCCTTTTTCATAGAGGTAGGCCATCATATCATACACCTTAATGCGTTCTTCAAGGTATTTGAAACCATGTAGCATCATCTTTGCACATTTGGAATCGCGACCCTCATTCACTTGCTTCGGCTCTGGCAGACACAACGCCTTAAACTGTTCCTCATGAAGGAGTTTAAACAGTTGAACAAAACGCCGAGTCATGGCTTCGGTGAACTTTGGCTGTGACACCGGAACATCCTCTACACTTCCTTCTAGCATGAACATGAGCATAATGACAGTGTTCACTTCTTCCATTAGGTACATGTACGTGTGCTTGTCGAAAAAGCCTTCTTCACATAAACACCATACAATGTTGCAATCAATCAGAGGAAGCACGGCTTGAAAGTTTCTTTTCAACAGCGTCACATCGTCCTCAGTCACAGGGATGGTCTTACTCAATTCAAATTTCAATTTCATATGCTTGTCTTCTGAATTCTCCTCAGACTCCTCCCCGGACTCGTCCCCGGACTCCTCGGACTCCTCCCCGCTGCTGCTGCGCTTGCTGCCGCGCTCGCTGCCGGGCTCCTCCCCGTCCCCGTCCCCGAGCTTGCTGCTGCCGCCGGGACGGCTAGGGCGGTACTCATTTCTTCGTGAAGTTGCTTCAATTGAGCTTCCAGGGGGAGGAGGCTTGCTGCCGCTGCTGCCGCTGCCGGGCTCGGCCGGGGCGGTGGCTGCCGGGACGGTCAGGGCGGCGGTGGTACTCATTTCTTCGTTCAGTTGCTTCAATTGAGCTTTTAACTTTGCGCTGAGTTGTGTGTTTCTCCCATTGACAAGCGCATTTGCAACCCAGAACGGGTAGTCGGGGCCCTCAGGATCTGGCATTCCTTCCTCTATCTCCATCTCTATTCCTGCTAGCTGTATATCTGACGGGGCAGCAACGTCTAGCGCGGCAGCAACACCTTCCTTAGGAGGGACGTCTAACCCTACCAGTTCGTTCTCCAAGTCTTTTTCAGCCTCTGCCATGTTAGCCAGGAATGTATCAATGTCTTCCACTGATAATACTGGTAATACACTATCAAAAGGTAACGGTTCCAACGGTTCCAACCCAAACAATTCATCCATATCCATATCCATGTCCGTGTTGATAGATAGAGGAGGTGTATTCAGTAACGTCGCTTCCATGATCTAGCCCACCACACCTCGACAATAAGGGGCTCTTCCCCCGGACCCCTTATATATGAACTTTTTTTCCAATTTGGGGAGGGGGGGGGGTGGGTGGGGTGGTAATACACTTCATCAACGCTACAGCGCGCTTCAGCGGAAGCTGTTATTTCCCCCCAATCTCGTAATCACGCAACTGCATGCAACTGCATAAAATGACGTTTCGTTTATGCTAACATCCATTTCGTCAAGAAAAATGTGTGTGGAACCTAACATAAGTTTCAAAAATGATCTTTTAACTCTTCTTTTGGTTGTATGGGGGAGGGGTGGGTGGGGTGGTCGACAAGGATTCTTGGGGAGGGGTGGGGGGTGGTCGTCTCTGTGTATTGACAAGGAGGGGTGGGGGGTGGTCATCAACATATAATTAACATAAAATTCCCGGGTACATTCCCCTTTATATGAACCAGCTAGGGGAGCGAAAGTTTGCCAATGAGAACGCTCCGTTAACGCTGCATTCTCATTGGTAAACTTTCGCTCCCCTCTCCGCACTATATAAGCTGCTGCTCAACCATGCCTCTCCAGCTTTTTTGTGTGTTCACCCAAGATGCAATACAAACAGGTAAATACTGCTCTCACATTTACACATGAACAAACTGTAAGACTTTTCTGTTTCTTTTATCACTCTAGGATCTAACTTAAGAAAAAATTTGCCTTTTTCTGGAATTCGCATCTTCATGAACAATCTTAGAGCGCCTTTTATCTTTTTAACATACGCGGTATTTGTACATTCAATTACATTTTTCCATATATCTGGCAAACGAGTCTCGTGTCAAGTTTTTTCATGTGCTGCACCATTGGAAAAACGGTGACGAAAACGGATTCCAGATCTTTCACAAAAATAACCCAATTTTTCGGATGGTATAAATAAATATTGGCTAAGTTCATTAATGCAAGAATTAATTTTGGCCGCTGCAGAATTGGTCCGTTTTGTTTGTTTTTTTTTTCGCCCTCCAAACCTTTGACGAAGTCGTTGCACCTCTTTTTTTAAATTGTTTTTGGGCATATCAGGTGTAGTTGATGATGAAGGCGTTGAAACAAACTATCCTTTTTTCATCACATTTTTCTTTAGGTGAGGATGGACCCACAGAAAAAAGATGCTTTTGGAGTTTTTTAATTCCTTCTTTGTACTTCGAATTTTTGGCGCGTGGCGCGATATTGTAATTTTTGAGAGAGGGGTTTCGAACATAAACAGTGTTTTATATGTTTGTCCGTTGGAAATCTAAAGAAGGAAAGATTGCAGTTGTAGTAGTCATTACCGCATCCTATTGCTGCACAAGGTCGTCCTCTTCTTGTAGTAGCCATACTCTTATTCTTTACTAATCACTATCCAGGCGACAAAATGTTTTTATAAACATTAAGACCGAAAAAGTAATGAAAAGTTAAAAAACACGTCCATTTTCCAGGTAGCCCCAATGTACTGACAGCTTAATTTGCAACTCTTATACCAGGCGGCGCCACTGCGGTCTGGATACGCGAAAATGGCTGAGTGTCATATCTTAGTAGTAAACAGTCTTTGATGGAAGCGAAATAAGAAAAATCTATGCTTTTGAATTTTCTCTTAAAAATGGCTCGTCTGTTGGCGATCCCGTTTTTCTTTTGTTATATATTGCAAAAATAGATCAGGTAGAGCCTAAAATTGTTTTTTTTTTAATTTTGTTGGCCCAAATATTTCCACAAACTATTCTAAATAGTATAACAAAATGTTAAAGAAATGAGACAATTTTGGCACATCCTCGTTGGCAATTAACGGTGAACTTATCAATGAAACTAAAAATAAGGTCTCCATTCTCCTAAGCCAGTTCTGCGTAGTCTTCACCAGTTCCAAATCTTGATAGTCAATATCCTTTAATAGAAAATCTTCAACAAGAAATTTTCAAAATTTCAGTGAAGAGTGGGACTCTTCTAGACGATTGGCGACTTGGCGTATAGTACGTTCATAAACAAAGTAATTATTATATGATGTGTAGTGTCCTTACAAGATAATTTCTGCAAGGAAAAAGAAAGTTCCAAACCGCGGTTAACAAAAGGCTTAATGAGGTGTATTAGAAAGAAAAATAATTTGTATCATAAACTTATCAAGAATAGAACTGTATTAAATGAAAGTAAGTATAAAACTTACAGAAATAAATTGACTAGTATTAAACGTTGTTGTGAGCAACAGTATTACTTGCAAAAACCATACAAATGTTAAAAATACTTGGCGTATACTGAATGAAGTAATTAAAAAGAAGAGGTCGGTTACTAATTTTCCCGATTACTTTGTAAATAGTAGTAATACTAGAGTAACTGATGGTAAGACCATAGATGATAGTTTTAATGATTTTTTTGTTAATGTAGGACCAAATTTAGCCAAAAACATAGAAACTGTAACTTATAAAAGTATTTTTAACTGTATGAAAGATTCAACTATAAATTCGCTCTTTCTATCGGCAGTAAATGAAGAAGAAATATTACAGATAGTAAAGAATTGTAAAAGTAAAACATCAACTGATAACCAGAATTTAGATATGACATGCATTGAAGAAATAATTCCATTACTTGTGAAACCTTTTGTATACATTTGTAATTTATCGTTTACTACAGGTATTTTTCCTGATGAAATGAAAAGGGCCAAGATTGTACTCCTTTTTAAATCCGGTGAAAAAGAGCTATTTACTAATTATCGTCTCGTTTTTTTACTTCCGCAGTTTTTAAAAGTATTGGAGAAATTATTTTACACTCGTTTAAATAAATTTATTCAACTACATAATCTTATATCAGATAATCAATATCGCTTTAGGTAAAACGTTCTACTTCTTTAGCATTAATTGAGTTAATAGAAAAAACTCACAGATGCCTTAGAGAACAAAATGTCAACCATCGCAGTTTTTATAGATCTACGTAAGGCATTTGATACTATAGATCATTGTTTACTGTTAAAAATTTGAGTTTTCTGGGTATTCGTGGTTTAGCTAATAATTGACTCAAATGTTACTTATTCAAAATAACGCAATTTATTAAGTTCAATGGTGTCTGTTCTGACGAACGTAACATAACATGTTGTGTGCCACAAGGTTCTATCATTGGCCCTCTCCTATTTATATTGTATATTAATGACATTTGTTCGGCTATGATTTAAATGTACTGTCAAATAGAATGTACTGTACTGTCAAATAGAATTAATAGTGAATTGAACAAATTAGACGTTTGGTTCATAGTCAACAAGTTATCAGTTAAAGTCAAGAAAACGAATTTTATGATCTTTATAAATGTACATAAAACTACAACGGTTGACAATCGTTTACAAGGATGTAGTATTGAACAAGTGTTTTCAACAAAATTTTTAGGAGTTTTAATAGACGATAAACTTACCAAGAAAATCAGATATCTGCTGTAAGACAAAAATTATCAAAATGTATGGCTGTTATATATAAGGCAAGTTCAATATTATCTACACAATGTTTACGCACGCTGTATTGTAGTTTATTTCTTCCATACATTTTATATTGTTCAGAGATTTGGGGGTATGGTTCACAAGAGTATTTCTGATTTTATATTCAAATTACAGATTAAGAAAATTTTAAGAATTGTCTGTAAAGTTAAAAAATTAGAGAATAGTAATCCGTTATTCTTAAAACTTAATTTAATAAAATTTTACGATATTATAAATTTAAAAGTCCTGAGTATCATGTTTAGAGCTCATAATGTTAGCCTACCAAATAATATTCAATGTAGATTTTCATTCTCAATGCATAAATACGTATTAAGAGGTGATGGCAAGTTAAAAAAAATGTTATTCCCGAACTCTGCTAAAGTCAAAATGCTTGAGTGTTTATGGCGTCTATCTTTTTAATAGCTTGCCAAACAGTGTCAAAGAGTCTAAAAGTTTATTTACATTTAAAAGATCTTGTAAAGTTATTGTATTTGATAAGTATAAAAATGAGCAAAATTGAGTTTCTACTTTCTTGTTTGTCATAAGGTGAAATGTATATTAACAATTTACAGTGGTATTGTGGTATTGTTATCTGACTTGAAATTTATGTATTGGTCAAAAGGCATATCGCTCTCATAAGTTGTTACAACTTCATTAGATATGACTTCTCTATCTGAAAATTGTTCTGCATGTTTGCCAGTATACTTAGATATGTAATTAAGTGCTTACGAATGTTGTAATTATTTTATACATATTCTAAAAAAAATTATCACTATTTAGAGAGAAAGTAAATTAAATGCAAATATAGGCCGAAAAGGATCGACCAGTTTCGCTCAACTCAGCTACCTGTAAATTTTTGAAACACATTGCTTGTCACCGCCTGCTGAACCATTTTGATAGGCACAAACTTTGACTTCACTACATCATGGTTTTTGGTCTGGCTGCAGCTGTGAAATGCAACTACGCGCCAAAATTGATAATTTATGTACAACCACGAAGCTCGAAAGTAGACAGCCGTTGCCATACTTGATATCATAAAGCCGCTTGGCACTGTCCCACATGATAAGCTTCTAGCTAAAGATGTCATTTTATGGTATCAAAGAACCTATACTTCTGTGGTTAAAGTCTTTAGTAGTTGATAAGTGGGCGTTCTAAAACATATATAATGGTCGTTCTAAACATATATAATGGGCGTTCTAAAAGAGTGACGTCATAATGACGTCATGACTGTTTTAGAACGCCCATGGGCATACTAAAACAGTGACATGATAATGACGTCATAATGACGTCATAATGACGTGATAAAGCTGAAGTAGAACCCCCATTGGTGTTTTACTGCAGGAATTGACGTCATAATGACGTTAGAAGGGTGACAGAACCCCATGGGGACTCTACGTCTGATGGTGATTGATAGAGCGCGCGCCCCTGCCAATAACGTCATAATGACATCATAATGACATCATAATGACGTCATGTGATTAGTCATGTGATTTGGTCACATAGTCATATAGTATGGTCTAGGGTTAGACGCCCATCCCTGGGATCGAACCACCAACCTTCCGACCAGGAGTTCGACGCTCTACCAAGTGAGCTATTCCGGACTACACCAGAATGTTTCTGAAAACATGCCATATAAGGCCATAATGCACACATTCATATCTGGTCCAAAACCCCCATGCTATATTTCAAAAACTACATTTGTTAAAGCTGGTTTAGAACCCTGATTTATCTACTACTATGACCTCAGAGCGTTCGAATAGATAGCATGGTTAAATGCCAAACCTATTTTATGCCTAATATGTTTTCAAAAACTACATTTCTTAAGTTGGCTTAGAACCTCAAACGCGACGTCATTATTTACAAGCGGAAGTCAGACTATACACCTAACAGATGTAAACATAAGGTTAACACAGTCACTCACCCTCTAATTAAAGACTTCTGTCTTGGGTGCAAACTACGATAATACTGTACGTAGTACCTGACCTGCTACCAGCAATTGGCTTTAACTTTTAAACCTTAATAAAAAGATTCAAAGCAAAATCTATAAGAACCATATTTGCTCAGAAAAGTTAAAGTTTGAGTTACTTACTTAAATTAATAAAACTTTTTTTCTATTATCGTTCGAGTACATTCGCTGCTTCCTCAATAAAATGGAAGCTCTGAATCTCAAAATAAAGCGTCCTTCAGGTGTGTCTAGGTAAGACCCAGTATTCTATAGTTGTGTTTAACCACTTATAACCATTCCTATAAGACAATTGCTACTTCTTATGATTTAAACTCGTTCCTATAAGCTTATTATTAACTTAAATTAAAATAAACAGAACAGTATTCTTAGAAATCAACTGTTTTTTTTACTTTACTATTAATTAAATTCAGCAGCTGCAATGAAATTAGCTTCACCCGCAAAGAAACCGTACTTGATCAGCACTCTCAAACTTTAGTGTAACTCTACTGTTGATTGACTGCTTTTTTCTGTAAACAAGAATCACAGATATCTGATCAATAAACAAATAAGTTAAATTAAATAAATAAATTGCATATACAGAGATATTTTAACTAAAGGTACAGGATTCACACTACTCATCAAAACCGTATTTCTTGGGGACTTTCACAGATCGACCTGAACGCAATATTTTTACACCAGTGCTCGATTAATCAGTCTTGGAGGGTAAAGACAATGCAGGTATTGAAATGTCTTTGGAAAACTCAGGTACTTTTACTTTTACAGTCTTTTGCTTAGAAATAACAGTCTTTTCATTTTTCGTGAATCCGGGTACAGTATGTCACTTCAGAAATGGGATTCCTAACTCGACCATCCTTCGGTATCGATTTGTAAACCCTTGGTAGGATGGTATTGTCGCTCATAACCAATTTTCTTTCTTTGCTAGGAAGTTGGGAACTACGCATTTGATCGACATGACGTCGCCAGATTGTGTTCTCGATAGAAAGTTCATACAATTAAGTCCAAATTTTTCCGGAAATCGTGGCAAATATCCACTTTTCGTGTTTCTGTCTATAGTCCCTGATTAGTACTTTTTCTCCAACAGAAAAAGATTTTCGTGAGAGTTCATCTTTAGTGTTTACTTTTTGGTAAACAATGTCTTGAAGGTTGGGTTTCGCCAGATCAAGTCTTGTCTTGATTTCACGTCCCAAAAAGAGTGACGCAGGAGTTTGGTTGGTTGTGGCATTTTTTGTGGAGCGATACATCAGGAGGAAATTGGCTACTTTTTCGTGCATGGTTGAATTTTCGTGCTTCATTGCCTTAAGACTGGACTTGAGACTTTGGACCATCCTTTCTGCGAGGCCATTGATCGAAGGTTTATAAACGCTTGTAGTTTTGTGAATAATACCGTGTATCTTTAGAAATTTCTGGAAGGCATCAGAGTGAAACGTAGCTCCGTGGTCACTGCAAAGAACGTCACATATACCAAACGCGCTGAACAGTTCTTGCAGTGTTTTCATCGTCTCTTGGGCTGTGATATTTTCCACAATTCGAATTTCTGGCTAATCGAAATTGGCATCTACAATAATAAGAAACATGTGTCCTTGGATGGGACCTACGAAATCAATATGAATTCGCTTCCAGGGTTGATTTGGCCATTCCCATGGACGGATTTCACTGGAGATTTTCCTGTTTCTTGACAAATTGCAGACATTTTAACCTACGTTTCTATATCTTTATCGATTTTGGGCCACCAAACGTATGATCTTGCAAGTTTCTTCATTTTTACCATTCCGGTAATGGGAACTATGCAGTTCTTCTAAAAATGTTCTTTGGATTTTTTCGAGAACCACGATTCCCTTTCCTAGTAGCAGACAATCTTGAGAGGTAGAAAATTCTGTTTCGTGAGATTTGTATGGCTCCAAAATATTGTCTACTGTACCTGGCCAACCTGACTTTGTGAACTCGACTATTTTGAGAATGTGATCTTTTCTGGTTTCTTTGGCTATCTGCTTGAAGGATACTGGAAAGTTGTCTTGTAGAGATGCGTAGAAAACGACTTTCTCTTCAGAACTGTGTTTATTCTTGGACGAAAGTGGTAGTCTGCTTAAACCATCTGCATTTGCATGGTCGCTCGTCTTTCGATACTCTATGTCGTAATTATAGCCAGAAAGAAATATGGGGCCCATTGCATTCTGGAAGCTGTTGTCGGAATGCCTTTCTTTGGATTGAATAAAGAAACCAATACCTTGCAATCTATAGCCATGGTGAATTTTCTGGCAAATAAATAAATGTTGAATTTCTTCATACTCCAAACAATGCTCAATGCTTCTCTATCAATTCGGGAGTAGTTAGATTCTGCCATTGAAAGGGTTCTAAACGCAAAACTGATAAACAGGATAAACATGAGAAATTCCTTTGGCTGAAGCATCGCAGTGTTAACGTAGTGGTAATTTAAGGTCGTAGTGAGCCAAAACTAGATCTGATGTCATGAGCTGCTTGGTTTTCTGAACTGTTTCCTCACACGCTGTTGACCACGTCCATTTCTGTCCTTTGTGAAGTAGCTGATGCAGTGGGTGGAGTACTGTAGAGAGGTTAGGCAAAAAACGGTGGTAATAATTGACGAGGATTACCCATCTTCGCAATTCGGATACACTTTTTGGTACTGGCGCATCGGAAACTGCCTGGATCTTCGAGTCGGTATTGTGTATACCATGTTTGTCAACTTTGTGTGCGCAGAACTTGACGGAATCTCGGAATAATTAGCATTTCTTCGGATTGACTTTCAATCCATACTTTTTCAGCCGGTCGAAAACTTTTTGGAGAGTCTGCAAATGGCTGTCGTTATCAGGTCCTCTTATGATCATATCGTCCAAAATCACTCTACGTTTTTGATTCCTTTCAAAACTTGTTCTATCACCAGTTGCCAATTGGAAGCCGCTGGAGAAATGCCGTAAGCCAAACGATTAAATTGAAATAACTCTTTTTGCGTGTTGATTGTTAGATATTTCCGGTATTCTTCTTCTACCACCATTTGTAGATATGCCGTTCGTAGATTAATTTTGCAAAACTTCTCCCCCTGCTAAATGGGATAACATGTTTTCTATTGTGGGAAGGGGATGGGAGTAGACGTGTAGTTGTGGATTCACTGTAACCTTGAACTCGCCCAAATTCGAACTGATCCATCTTGCTTCGGGATAGGGACAATTGGAGCTGCCCAATCACTTCATTCATCCGGTGTTAGGATACCTTTCTTCACCATATTGTCCAGTTTTCTATCCACTCGTTCTCTCAAAGC
The DNA here is from genome assembly GCA_949752745.1 of Protula sp. h YS-2021. Lineage (NCBI taxonomy): Eukaryota > Metazoa > Annelida > Polychaeta > Sabellida > Serpulidae > Protula > Protula sp. h YS-2021. The sequence goes on from OX457025.1 coordinate 6,396,406, forward strand.
AAACTGAACTTGTCGTGGCTTGCATAAGACGAGGACTGCGTCCGACTTCATGTAGAGTTTCGCCGTTATACCCTTGAGTGTACCAAGATCGCCCTCGAAACACTCGGAATAATCTTTCAAAATGTGGTCCAACATCTTGTTTTGATTGACCTTTTTCATGGACTTGATCTCTCGCCAATCCAGCTTAATATGACGTAACCAATCTCTTCCAAACAAAGGTGGACCTCCCCTCTGCAGAATATACAACCTTAGTCGCCGCTCTTGCCCTTCATACTGGACCTTCACATTGACATAACCTTCTGGCTTTACACACTCACCAATGTAGGTTTGCAGCATCACTTTGTGCTTTCTTAGAAGAACTTTGCCAAGGTATTTCTTACAATCACCTTTTGACATGATCCAAAGCGCCGAGCCTGTATGTAGCTCTATTTTAATAGCTGTTACGTTAAAGTTCGGGCAAACAGTAATGGCGTCACGTCTTATTGTCCTGCTGCTGTTTACGCCATAAATAACTTCAGTAAACCCAAGTTCTTCGCCGGAAGTACTGGGGTATTCGCTTTCTTCTTCATCTTCCGCGGTCAAGTCATTTTCTTCAACATTGAAAACTTTCTTCTTACTCTTGTGTGTAGGATTCTTTGAACTTTTACCATCTGCAGAAGGTGCTTTGTTTCCTCACCTTGCATCTGCGTTTGATGTTATCTTTTCTTCCGCACTTATGGCATTGTTCTTCTTTAAACCTACATCCATCAGGGTCGTGTCCTGTTCTGTCACAGCGGAAACATTGACCTCCTGTCTTCTTTTGCATTTGATTCACACTGGTTGTTGTTCCTTGGATCTCCGAAACATCTTTTAACGACATCTCCATTGCAATCACTAGTTTCTTGGCTTTCTTGAAGTTCAAAATCTTCTCTGATGATAACTTCTTTAGAGTATTTTCACTTCTTATACCACACACTAGCTGGTCTCGTAGATGTTTTGTCAAACGGTCACCAAATTCGCAATGTTCTTATAACTTCTGCAGCACCCCCAATATAGTCTGTAATGGGCTCACCAGTATGTTGCTGCCTCTTGTAAAATCTATATCTTTCAGCAATGACATTAGGCTTTGGACTAAGGTGCTCCTGCAGCAAGGCTCTGAGTTGGTCAAACGTCTGGTGAACAAAGAGTGTGAAGAAGCGCATAGGGCTTACCACCAATCAAACTTAGTGTAACCGCAACCTTCTTCTCGTCTGCAACATCGTTGGCGATGAAATACTGTTCCAGACGCTCTTTGTCCAACTCCCAGCAACCCTCGGTCTCATCAAAAGGTTCCAGCCGCCAAATCAAAGTAGCCATGGTAAACACTCGCAGATCAAAATTTGACTTAAATGGAAACGACAACAAGTCATCACCACCACCACATCAACACAGCAGTAGGAGGAACATAAAAACGCAATTAACAAACTCATAACTTTGACGATACGCGACATCTTTATTTACAAGCAGAAGCCAAACTATACACCGAACAGATGTAAATATAACTTAACAATTAGAACCACAGCCTGTGTCTGTGTCACATCAGCAGTATACCCGACCAATCACAAGTTCGCCAGTCCGCCGATGACTGTCTGCTCTATTGAGCAATAAGTTCTATAAGTGATCGAAAAATGCTGAAACAGGACCTAAAGGCATTGGAAACATGGGCCAGTCCCAGGGCATGAAGTTTCACCCGACGAAATGCTGCATGATGCCATTTTCGGGTGGCATAAAAAACACTCAACCAAATGTATGACTAGAAACCGTCCCATATAACCCAAAATGATCAAAATTCATCGGCAATGATCAAAATTCATCGGCAAAACAACAGATAGAGCTAGTTCAGTTCTGAGTAAGTGCCCAAGAGAACGCCATATTTCAGTGTTTAAGTACGCAGCAACCATCTGGGAACCATCTCTCAAGAAGGATATTAATGCCTTAGAGAAAGTCTAAAAAAGAGACTAAACGACTACTGGACCCGAACCCCTGGATTTATAACAAACTCTTTCGCCGACCTTCCAGGACTCGTACATCGAAGGACCAAAACAGATTGATGTGTTTCTATAAGTTCGCTGAAGGGCTGGTACCATCAATTGATCCTGAATTGTAAATGAGATGCATCCAAAATCGAGATAGAATCAAAGCAAAATGCTTCTCTTGTCGTAATATTGTGGATAAAAATGTGAGAAACATTATGAAATGTTGTGAAATTACTAACTGTACCACGCCATAATATAAATTTTTTTTCCAAACTTTGGAACATTTTATAGCAATGTGACCCAACTCATGTTATCATAAGTCAGTGGCGGATATTATGCCTTTATATGATTCTGAGTTTTACTTCACCAGATTCAGATTAAGTTATTGATTAACTACTAATATGAGGCTGTAACTGTATCTGAAAATGCACGCAAACGCTATGAAGACAGCAGTAAAATACCGCGATATTTGGTCTTCAGAGAGGCAAACTTTGGCACATTTGAAGCTTGCGACTGACAATGTATAAGTAGGGCCGGTCAAATTTAAAAGCCGTCTAATGGGAATCTGTTCTTTAACATATATTTTTCTTTATAAAACCCAGCTACCCAGAAAAAGAAATATATCTGGAAAACAGACTGGAAATGTTTATTTTTTATTTAACTGGCACACTAAAAAGCGGCTCATTCCTATAAAAAACTTGCGACTGACAATGTATAAGTAGGGCCGGTCAAATTTTAAAGCCGTCCAATGGGAATCTGTTCTTTAAGATATATTTTTCTTTATAAAACCCAGCTATCCAGAAAAAGAAATATATATGGAAAACAGACTGGAAATGTTTATTTTTTATTTAACGTGCACACTAAAAAGCGGCTCATTCCTATAAGAAACTTACAGCCCAGTCAGCTGGAAGCATGAATTCACATCAAAGAACAATAACAGAGTTTATGCAACCTGGGTACAATATCAAGATTATAATTTATTTTTTGCATAGGGCACAACATTCATAATAAATTGTCTCAAAGCAAAAGAAAAAAACAACTTGCATTTCTACTAAAATATATTGTCTCTCGTTACTGCTTCATTTTGTAATACCTTAAAGCCTTTCCAGTAAGTGTTTTCCAAATTTTCTCGAAATGAGACAAAGCAAATATCTAGAAGTTATTTCAGATGTATGTGGCTGTTTGGATTTATTCCAGCTCAATTTCGAAAGTCTCAAAACTTAACAAGATAAATGTTGCAATTTTATAAGTCTTAAATTGTTTTGTAAATTGGTAACCAAGATATAAAGTAACAAAACTTCTCAGAATGCACTAAAGATTTTCAATCGCATTTACAGGAATATACATTACAAATGTAATTCACAGATGGGTATAACATCGATTAATAGTTGATATTTGTTGCAAAATATGCGATTGAGGTTTTAATGTAAAATTTAATTACACAACAACATTTCAGAATTAAATCCTTGTATTTTGTTTCTATTTGCAACACTAAACTCTATAATGTTTTATCGTGAGTTTATTTTGAATGAGTATTTGTCTATTCTCATGAATTTCAAGGTACACTTAGCGTCACTTTAGTTGATTAAGTGTTCATCGCAATTACTAACTGAATAAATGAAAATTCTCGCTGAGCTATATGGACTTTAATTCTGTAAATCTTGAGAAATTAAAATGAATACAAACTTCCTAAATGAATCTTGTACATCTTAAATTTTCTTTTCTTTTAGCAGGATTAGTACATTTATCTGATCACTTTTAATATAACAATTACCCCAAACTCAAACAAAAAAAAACACTAATTGTAAATCGCCACCTGTTTTAACAACTTCATGTTATCATTTGCTTTAATTGTATTGATTTTGAACGAATGAAATTTCAGGCTACCTACATGTCTAAGTACTCAGAGACATACTTAATGTCTAAGCACTCAGAGACATAGCGAAAGACTGATCATGTTTGAGACAGTTTTCAATTCTGAGTCTATGCGAACCCTCAATAGCATTAAACAACAAAGTTTTCTCAATCTTTTATAATGACCTGTACAAAGGTTAGATTGTACTAAATCTTAAATAACCAACAAGTAAAAACTGGCCTGCAACTAACATATCCAATGATAATTTTATTTATATAGTAATGGTATGATTAGCAAAATAGTAAGCAATGACCAATGCTTGGTTTTGTTTTGTTTTTGTTTTTTTTTTTCAATTTCTAAAACACTGTCACAAAAAAGTTATCCAAACCACTTCAACTGTTACGTTTAGTGTTTAGTGTTTTTGGTTTATTTGAATTCGTGGCAGCTGATATCAATGATTGATTGATTTAGGCAAATCGTATTCGAAGCAGGTAACACTAAATCGTGAGAGTTGATCCCAACACGAAAGTTGAATGTAGATTATTATGTTAACTGAATGTTAGCTGAAAACAACACGTACACTTAAATGTATTTATAAATGATGGAGATAATTAAATGAATCAAATGTTAATAAATTACAAAGAAACTTGCTAACAATTAGAAATGTATAAACACAAATAAAATTTATGTTTCGCTGTAATTTGTGATGATGGGAATAAGTTCTCAAATGTTTTAGCTAAGAAGAGCTGTAGCAAGATATAAAATGTGGTAGTTTCCCCCACTCCCAAGAATCATTCAACATTTTGTACTATAATTGCTTGGAATCAGAATATAGTCGCATATTACGTAGAGAAAAGAGAAGAGATAAGCAGCAAGTAATATAAAGGAAAAGCAGCGCATGAATGAGTACAATACGAGAAAATCGCTTTTCAGCAAACTTTCCGCTATGCGCAATACATCATAGTGGTTATTTGGTTTCCTCCTCCGATGGGTACTACTCCCCAACGGTGAACTCCCCTGTACAGTAACTCCGAGGGTGAACTCCTCCGTTATTTTTTATGTCATAATTTTCTTATATTTCTTACGGAAATTAGAATGCAAATGTGAACAGCAAAGAAACGGCGAATTTGGAGCTAAAATCAAAATTAAAGGAATGAAGTCATTGCTGCTATCGATTACAGTTGCCATGCCCCGACCCCTCAAGGGTCAGGATGTTGAAAGTAGGAAAAGACATCAAACGTTTGGCAGTCTCAACTCGAAAAACACCACAGCAGATCATATCGTCCAATACAGAAACAATAAACAAAGAACAGGCCTCAAAATGGCCAAAACTAAATATTTTTTCTCGTAATATTCGCAAGTGCTGAAAAGCCACAAACAAGCCCGAACCACTGCCCCTCCAAATCGGTCTGATTTCGAAATTCCTGCAAGTTTTAGCCAAGTTGTGGCTAACGGTGAACATTTCACCAGTACAATAGGGGTGTTGGGGGTCAAAATCATTAACAAAATGCATGATTTATTGTGAGTTGGTGTGAATTTGGGGTGAATGTATACTTACAATAGGCATCCTATGTTTATCGTTCAGAGGTAATTAATGAAATAAAATAGATTCCGTGGGGTATTTCACCTCGAGGGAGTTCGTCGCGGGGGAGTTTACCTCTGGGGAATTCCATTAGACTCCTACAGTGAGCTCGAACAAAGCGATACCTGCTCGGAAATTAATACATAACAATAGACTTAAAGTATAAAAATCAATTAAAATAACCGCAGACTAAGATAAAAAACATGTCAACTGGCAATTCTGTTTAGTTTCGCGTGATTCAGAAACGAAAATCTTTCAATATCGAAATAAAAAATATTCAGAAAATAGCAATCATTTAGATTGTACACTATGCTATGGGCTGCAAAGAAAAACCTCTCAATTGCAAAACTTTGAAAATGAAATAAACCCTTTTGAGGATAATAATAAACAAATAAGTGACGAGTTATTTATAAAACATCCAAATATATGATTTGATCAAAGAAGTCAAAGACCTTAAATAGTACGATCAAGCTTTTGAACAAAGAAGTATAGGTACTTCAAATCTACAACAAAAAATAGGGAAATCGAACGAAATGTCAAAAGTTAAACTAAGGCTTGAAATGACAAGATGGAAATGCAACTCCACAGGCAATCACGCACTCATTAACACAACAACCATTGCATGTACTCCAAGAGATTCCGTATCAACAGCTATCACAGTGCTATCAAAATGACTATGGCGGCTACCTTACAATGTTGACAGATCCTCAACCTGTTCCTCATAGATTTGAACCAATCCAGACATTTGATCCCGATTACTCAAAAGTGCAACATTGATCATTTTATGCTAAGTCAAATGTTTCCCAAAATCGGATCGTGATTTCGGCAGATTTTATATTGGTCTATTGGCCAATATCGGATCGTTATTTGGGCAGATGTTGTACATTTTCGGCTGATAATTGTTCTATTGTTATGCCTGAGCTGTAAATGATAGCCAGTAAGGAACTACTCGTAATATATTCCAGCAACATTTTAGAGAGTCGGGTCAGGAACTTTCTAGAAATACTGTCAAAATCAGCAAGTGATCAGAGCCTGAATCAAAACCTTATAAAAACAAGCTATCGTCCACAGCATAACCCCCAACCGGAGACGACGATGAGTAGATTAAAAAAATATCCGAAAGTAACAAAATTCCTTAGTGGAAATCTGCAGTATATGATCTTTCTTCCTGCAAGGTATGGTGAAGAGCTGATGAGCTGTTTTTGAGATCTCGCGTAAACAAAGTCTATAAAAAGCACTATAAGCACCAAAACTTTTTAAAAAAATCGCCAAAAATCCCATTTTTATTGGACCGCCCAAATGTTTAGCGTACTTCAAGCTACTATCGTGTGAGTAAGTTTTGCAAAATATGAGACCAAACGGCTTATGCATCTAAGAGGATTGAGTGGTAACGGACATGTAAATGAGAGGTATCTTGTGTGGTGGTTGCATGATGTACTAGCATTTGATATTCCTAAAATTAGTTTAAGTGGTGGGTCACGGACAAGATTATTCGAGAATAAAAAATACTAACGTGTTCGTTTATATCTGTTCGTGCCCTTGTGCGGTTTCCAGCAGGCGTCACTTCAATCTCAATAATGTTTTAAACGTTGTGTGTGTTAGTAAATCAACGGAATTCTATATGTGATACTTAACTGTATAAAGATAATTCAAAACTTATCTTTCACAACTGTTTTGTATAATTGCCTCTTGCAAACATGGTCTTAAGCATGGTATAAGTTTGTATTTTTCTGTAAGTTTCTGTTCCTATTTTTCGTTTTTTGTTCTCCTTTTTTCCGTTTGGATAGTTTTCAGAAAACTTCTTCTACAGTTTTGCACAAAGGGAGATGAAATTGGGACACGCATGAAGAGGGTGACCAGGTCTCGCTGAGTCCGTAATTTTGTTATGACCTCAGAGATGAACTTCAAACTGAGGTCACACATGGTTTTCAGAAAACTTCTGCAATGGTTTGAGTCAGGGGAGCTTTATATTTGACACACTTATAGAAAATCCTCAAATCGCGGTGAAACCTCAAAGATCAAAGTCAAATTGAAACCAAAAGCTTTTCAAAACGTCCATTAATCACGAAAAGTGCCATAAAAGGTGCTCGGATTCCTGCTTGAATATACAAAATGTATTCCGTAGGGGTAAGGCCGCTTAATGAATCATGACCTTTAAGGTCGAGATCAAAGGTCACTTGGCCTCATGTACCGTTCAAAATATTTCTTATCTGATCTTATCAAACTTATCTTGAAAGCGGTTAGAGCTTCTGGACCTAAACAACGTTATATAAGAGATACCTCGCTGACCTTGATCTTCTCGGTCACGATCAAGGCCAAAACTGGAAGTTGACTATTATCTCTAACACGATTAGAGATTTCGAGCTGACTCTCGGCTAAAACAACGTTGCATAAGAAGTATCTCGGTGATCTTGACTTTCGGGTCACGGTCAAGGTAAAATTCAGGAAGTTGACTATTATCTCAAAATGGCTAGATATAAAGCCATTTCTAGCTCATTTTCGACGCTTTGGGCCTAAACAACGTTATATGAGAGGTATCGCGGTGACATTGACCTTCTGAGGCACGGTCAAGGTAAAAACCCGGAAGTTGACTATTATCTCGAAAACGGTTGGAGATCGAGGGATTTCGGGTTCATTTTGAGTCTGTTTGCCTATAGCGACGATAAAGAAGGGGTACTGCTTGACTTTCAAATTTTTGATCAAAATTTAATACAGCCATTTTCTTTAGTTGTTTAGTTGCTTCTCTTATTTGCTTTAGAAATTAGCTTTATAGTTTATATTACCAACAGTTATTATTTACCAACAGATGGTACAGGACAGTTAATCAATGGACTTTGACGGACTCCTTTATGCGGTTTGCTTTGTGCCTAAATTGTGCTTATGTGGCTACCATATAAGAACCACCACATAAGGACCAAAAAGCACGCAACTGAAGGAGAGACAGAAGGACGGACCCAGCCCATTCAATAAGCCCCCTCCGAGGCATAAAGCCTCGGTTGAGTCTAAAAGACGACTGTATAGATGCTTTTATACATCTTCGACTTAATGTAAAGGATGGTTTTCTTTTCAAAAATTGTGAGAGTCTCGGCAAAACCTTAGGTGTAGAAAAGATGTATTGATCTAATACAACTAATCAACCTATCAATAGAGATTTTTCAGAAATTTCATGTGAAATGAATTATTATTACTTCTAACTATTTAATTCATTCAGAGGCACCTACCCCAGTTATTACGTGACATTTATAGAATTATTTGGATTAAAGAATTTGGCAAATCTTCATAATCCTATATTTATATTTTATTGTTTATATTCTACTCCTTTCTATTCCCAGCCGAGGAGAACACGGCCCCATTTTGAGTAGGAGAACCGGACCCCATACAAACTCGGCCCCAGAAGAACCCAAGCCTAAACAAACTCGGCGCCAGGAAATTGAAATGAAATGTAATAACGCGAATTAACTAAACAATTTTGTTCAAATCCCAGCACCGTTCAAATGTGATCTTTTCACACAAAATTTTTCAGTGTTTGAAATCTCTGATGAAAATATACCCACTTTATAGCAAAAGTCAGTACAGAAATTGCAATTTTGAATTGCATTTTCAAGTAATTGCAATTAGGCAATTTGCCTGAGATGTGTTGTAATAGTTCAAGTTTGAATTAATTAATAATCAAAAGCGGTGAAGACGTGATTGAATTTGGCGGTCACCATCCAGACTGCAATTAGAAGCGTAATGCAATTAATGATCAGAAGTGATGAAAGATTGATTAAACTGGTTTTCTACCTTCTTGATTGCAATTCGAAATGAAGAACAATTAACGATCAGAAGTGATAAAAGAGTGGTTGAAGTGGTCAGTCATCATCTTGACAGCATTTTGGAGCTGGATTATCTTGGGGCTGGGTTTGTTTGGGCCGGATTCTTTTGTTTTCCGTGCAACACGTCAATTTGTATTTCAAAATAACACGCCCCAACACCGCAACTGAAGTGAAAATGGTATTTGCTGAACGGAGAACTCCTGATATATGTTACATCATCTTTCTCCTTGTGGAAAAATGAAAGGAGAGTTTATTAATTGCATTTAAGAATTAATTTGATGTTAATGGGTTACTATTGATCAATTTAGAAATTTTTGGAAATTCGATTTTTTAGGACATTATTTTGCAACACCCAAGTCGGGAATCTTGAAAAAGAATTTTAAATCAAGAAAATCCGGCTCTGTCTTAAATTCTGATCAAAAGGTATTAATTTATTATTTGAATTCAAATTGAAGAAAGTTATAATTGGAGAACAGTCAAAAGAGATTCAATTTGAATGTAAGGGTCAATGCCCGGGTCGAAGTTTTCAGATGACCGTAGTATCAGACGACCTCTTAAGCCTATAATAAGCTATCTTTTCTATTTTTCTTTCTTTGTTATCCATCGTTATGGAATGATAATTAATCCGTTATCCATATATGATATGGTAAAAGTTATATCTTGCCACATCAAATAAAAAAACTGTAGTTTTGAATTTAGGTCAAACTTTTTAAATAATTTTAAGGATATATTCATTTAGTAAACTGATCCACATGAATGGCACGTGTGTCGCGTATGATGTATAGATATTAATTTGGTAGACTGAGCCACCTGAATGACACGTGTGTCGCGTATGTTGTCTGGATATAAAATCTGTGAGACAAAAATCCCCGTTGACTTCTGTAATCCTCTTTACTTTAGAGGCTCTGGATCAATAAATGGTTTACTGGGAAAATGTTCTCCGTAAGAAGACATTTTAACGACATGACATGAATAAAGCCTGCAGAGAATTATGTAAAACCTATAAAGAAAATAGCATACACATATTGATTCATATGAGCTGTGCTGAATGATTTTATCTTATATAGACTGTTCAGTTCAGAAACTTATAGGATATTTATCACTGATAGACGGCCTTCAGAACCGCTGGATAAGAAAACAAATTAACTATACATATTTGCAGTATGACATTGGAACAAGAAAGTCTTACCTTAAAAATCAAAGAACAAAATGGAATTAACCAATTGTTTACCATTCATCAAAATGTTCACAACTATGGCATTTGATCCAGAATGGGAAAGAAGGCCAGATTTACAAAATGCGGTGCTATATGATCTCTACCATGTTGCAAAATATTTACTCACTAAATGTCAAGTAAACATTAATGAAGTTTTTAATGGAGTCACTGCGTTAGACCGTGCTATAGAGCGAGAAAACTTTCAAATTGTTCAGTTGTTGTTATCAAGATCAGACATAACACTAGATTTTGTCGAAGGGCAGCATTGTCCAACTTTGTTAAAAGCTATTAATCACTCTATAGAATCAATTCAACTATTGCTTGCTCATGACAGAATAGATATCAACATTATTAGCGATGACTGGGGCGAGACAACGTTTGCCTATGCTTGCTCCATGGGAAGAAACGATGTTGTTGAATTACTGCTTTCTGAACCATATAGATCTCGTCTTGACCTTAGTACAAAAAATCACGAAGGAGGAAACTTTGCATTTGGTGCATGTCAAAACTGTCGTTTCAATATCATTCAAATTCTCCATAAACATGGGTATCTAAAGCCGTTTGAAAAAGATAACAAAGGCTGGTGTCCACTTTTCACAGCATGTTCTAGCGGTAGCTTATATATTGTGCATTTTATTGCGCAACATTATAGTAACTTTAAAAACATGAGCATTGTGGGTCCTTTACTACTTATTGCTTCTAAAGCTGGTCATCTGGAGATAGTGAGCTATTTACTGTCTTTAGAATCTACATGTTGCCCTGAAATGTATTTTACTTTGTGTCAATGCTTAAGATCATCAATAGAATTCCATAGAGAGAAGGTTGCCGTGCAGTTATTAAAACATATCTTCAGAGATGATCCGTTGTTTTTGAACTTTCCTCTCCTTAGCGAACTCGTTCAATCAAATGTTTGGTCTACTGACAAACATGTAGTTAAATGTATGTTACAACTGTGGCATAAATATGCAAGAAAAATGCTGCCAGTCAAGGATAGATATTTTCGTTTGCTGAAGATTTTTACTGAAGGTACCCAGGATTCACATAGACATCAAAATATAGCCGCTTACATGGTCTATCACGCAATTGTGTATGGGTTGCATGAGTCAGTGACTCTCATTGTAAACGCAATTAGTCTTAACTATGAAACAATTCGGGAAAAGTTGCAAGGCAAAGGGATATCGTTACTGAATTTATCACAAAAAGACGACCGAATTAGAGATTGTTTACAAACAATAATTAGTGGGAAACCCCAGTCTGAGCAAACTCTCACCGACCAAAGGCTATTCTGCGAGTGGTACGGTATTTGCAAATTTAGTTCATCATTGGTTGTCAGTGATTCAAATGTTGAGACTGGAGTGAAAGCATCAAGACTGGATGCATGCGAGCTCGTTCGCAGTGCGATGGAGGATAACAACATGAGGATAAATGTTTTGTCTGCATATGAAAAATGCAAAAGGTTGCTGTACCAGCAACGACCAAATGAATGGGATCAGGTTGTCAGTGCTGTTACTGCTTTCATGAATGGGCTATCTGAAGCAGTGTTGAAATTAAACAGGTTGTTTACATTTGAAGCTGTACGTGTTGGCAGTTCATCGGAAGGCACGAGACCATTCAGGCCAGACGAATTTGACTTTTTACTCGTGTGTACTGAAATGCAGAAGTTTCTCAAGTTTCGCGAGGACTTACACACTGGAATGCACGCTGTTGTCACATTAAAGAACACAGGTGAAAAAATGTCGGACATACGTGAGATTGCCTTAAGAGAAAAAGGCACGTTTGATGCTTTTAAATACAAAAGCGCTTTTGACGATTCTGTTAAGAAAGGTGTCGATTATCTTAGACAGACTGACTTGCTCCCAGAGTTCGTTTATGTCGATCCAAACTTTTATGAAGCCAAAAACATATCTTGCCTTCAAATCATTTGGAGAGGAAATATTTACAAGGATATGAAGATAAACATTGATCTGGTTCCCGCCTTCGAGTGTAATTTCCCCAAGCCGCCCGGAGTAGTCTCATATTTTACAAAGAAGCAATGTCGTTATTTTTTATTCTGTAAAAAATTGACCATGCATGGCGGATATATCTCTTCACTCTGCCCAATTGCCTTTTCAGACGTCGAACTGAAACTGATTGAAGAATTACCACCATCTGCACGTGCAGGGTTGACATTGGCAAAAGCAGTTCGGATAGGCTCTCTTCTACCAACAGCTATTATCAGTTCTCTGATTGGCGTTGATTGCATTACAGATTATCTCACAACATATATGCTAAAAACCAGTCTCATTTGGCTTTGGTCTTTAAGTATCAAGTGGTCTATTGTTAATTTTAATGACCTCGAATGGGCTTACTTAATATACAGTTTTATAAACTTTCGTTTGACAGAATCTGGATCTTTGAAGCAACTCTTTCAAAGCGTTAACACCCCTCGTCACTTCGATCTGTTTTTATGTGAGGATAAACTTGATGTTGAGGAAAAGTATGAGCGACCCTGTTGTGTAAAGCGTCGCAATCTTCGGATAATTGCACAGCTTTTGATTGAAGTGCTCAGCAACGATATACCTGAAGACAAAAGAGGAAGGCTTGAAAAAATACAAGGATACAAGCAGAAAGTGGAATAAAAGAGTATTGTGGCATAGATCTCCTTAGCAAAATATAGAGTACTGGTAAAGTTTAGAGCCTTGACAAGGAGGTGGGCGGGAAACCTTCAAATTGGTTTTCAAGCCCGAAATGCCGACTGCCAAGCTTAAAAAAGTTTTCAACCACACACGATCGCTCTTTTTACTTCATAAACACGGAATATAAATTAAAGAAACAAAGAAAAATTCGCAAAATTTTATATTCCTGAGTGCACCCAGTTCAATAGTGCAGACGCGACTGCAGTCATATGACAAAAGTTTAAGAAACCTGACACTAATAATAATGAATGCACATTTTTCGACGCCCCTCCCCCATCCCACCCCTCTGATTTCAGTCGAAGAGGGACTGGGGTTCCTTTTTTGGAGGAAATGCACAGTACTGAATGAAAATTAACACGTCTGGTCACAAATTCTTCCGTTTCTCCGGTTTCTTTATACGTATATTTATGCCCACGCAGCACATACTCGAAAATGGCAGTGCACAATGACATTCCCTAAAAACAAAAAAAAACACATATGACACTAAGCTCAAGGCACTGTTCTATATGGCACAGAAACACTACTTGAGCCACTGTTTGTGTGCGATGCCTTATATGTGGAGCAGAAACAATCTATTTTCCAGTGTTGACATATGGTGCCCAAACCATTTTGTTTCGGTCGGTTGTGTGCTAATATATGACACATAGACAATCTATGAGCGCATTGTGTGCTAATCTAAGACACTGAAACATTGCGTGCTGATATATGGTACATAAGCAATGTATGGGCACGCAGTCTTCAAATGTATGGCACAGAAACTATCAGTGTTGTATATATATTGCACAGAAACCAGGTAATCGCGCGTTGTTTGCTGATATTGTACAGAAATAATGCATGGGAGTGTTATATGATAATATATTGTATAGAAACGTGTGCGCGTTGTGTGCTAATATGTTGTACAGAAATAATGTATGGGAAAGTTGTGTGCTAATATAGTTTGTGTCAGAGTGTTGTACGCCAGGAGCTTGTACAGAAACAGTGTGTGGGAGGGATGTGTGCTACTATATTGCACAGAAGCAGTGCATGGGAGCAATGTGTACTGATTGATTGACATTGTATAGAATGACAAATTGAAGGGTGCTGTATCCTAATATATTTACAAGAAACGCTCACGCGCGTCATATACTAAAATATTGTAAAGCACAATGTATGGGCGCGTTATATGATAATATATTGCACAAAAACAATATATGGCTCATTGAGTGCTAACATATGGCACAGAAAGCAATGTATGGGCGTGTTTATGCACCAATATATGCCACAAATATGGTCGCATTGTGTGTTAATTATGGGATAGCAATATCGTATGGGAGTGTTGTGTGCTGATATATTGTTCTGAAAAAAAACGCAGTAGTAACTTGTGTGCTAATAAATTATACAAAACAGCGCATGCCTGCGTTGTGTACTAATATATTTTATTGAAACAATGTATTGGAGTGTTGCGTGTCAACAAATTGTACAGAAACAATGTACAGGAACAATATGTGGGACTGTTGTATGCTAATATATTGTAAAGAACTAATGCATGCCTTGTGGTAATATATTTTTCAGAATTAATGTATTGGAGTGTTGCGTGCTGATATCTTGCACAGAAACAATGCATACACATACAGTGTGCTGTTATATTTTACAGTAACAATGTATTGGAGTGTTGCGTGCTGATATCTTGGACAGAAACAATGCATACACATACAGTGTGCTGTTATATTTTACAGTAACAATGTATTGGAGTGTTGCGTGCTGATATCTTGGACAGAAACAATGCATACACATACAGTGTGCTGTTATATTTTACAGTAACAATGTATTGGAGTGTTGCGTGCTGATATCTTGGACAGAAACAATGCATACACATACAGTGTGCTGTTATATTTTACAGTAACAATGTATAGGAGTGTTGTATGCTGATATAAGTAATATAAACAACCTCTGGAGTCTCCTAATATTCTCCACAGAAACAATGTGTGTTAAAATATGGCACATAAACAAACATTGGCGCATTGGTGCTAATATGTGCCACATAAAAAAGGCATGGGCGCATCGTGTGCTAATATACTGAAGGACAAAAGAAAGCAAATTGTAAAAATCGTCTAGTTTGGGGTCACCGGGATTTTTGGGGTCATTCGATTTTTTCAAAGATTAAAACAAAGGAATGTTGCATCAGATTCTTTAAAACGCAATAATCACCGAGACCGAAGCTGTTCTATGGGGTTAATATCGGGCCTATACGCTTGAACATTGTTCGTTTGCAAGTAATCCTGGGTACGGCGCCTACGCTCATTCAGTACCATTCCAATGTGCGGTCAACGCGCATGCAATCCGTTTTCCAAGAATCGTTCAATGACCATTTCGCACTTATTTGGTTATTGTTGAGCCCAGGAGTCACCGCTGCAGTCCTTGTGCAGTCCGAAAGCGATCACGGAGGTGAGCTAAGCGAATACGAGGGTCGTGACGCGCGCATGGGTCTATCCATAGTGATCCCTCCGTCCAGATATCCCCTTTTCAGTTTGTACACAGTGCCTTTGCAACACACTAAATGTCTGGCAACGTCGCGCATCGAAATCCCAGCCTCTAACATGCAGATCGCTTGATCGTGACAATTTTGAGCGAACCGCGGCATCTTAAAACCCACTTGTTTTAAAGCGATCGCGACGACCGTAGGTGCAACTAAATCAGGGTAAAATCTGTGGGCTAAATGGTGACTAAAAATCTGTATAGTTCAAGCAAAAACTGATTTTCAGTTGTTCACTTTTTTTTGTCCCTCAGTATATAATTGTACAAAAGTATGAGAAGTTCTGTGTGTGAATTATGCCCCTTCACCACCACAGTAACGACTACCAGATGATAAATGCTCTATATTTATTGTGTTGTAGCAACGATAATTTTTTTTGTTATTATCAAATATTAATTGAAAACTTGTGAAATTGTGTTTATTGAAAAGAGATAAACAAAATTGCGCACAACAGTGTTTGAACTTTGGGACATTGGCTCCAAATTTCGTGATTGTTTGGCAAGAAATGTCAGCATTTCGTGTATGCTAAAATGTATTCTGCTTTGATTTAAGTCGATAAATATTGGAGTGGTTATATCTGTCTATATTTACACTATTTACTGAGATAAATAGCACTTTAAAAACATTTAAGCCCCTTCACATAAATTTACTAAATTTCTTTTCGAAAAAATCATGAACATTTGTTGTTATTGTCGATTATATATGGTGTTTGAAAAGATTAAATTATTACATACGTTTAATAAATCTTATAGTGTAGCTCGGGTCTATTATTATTAATATCATTGTTAATTGTTGCTGTGATTTCGCTATTGATGCTGTTGCTGTTAGTATTCTGGTTTCATTAACAAAAAAAAAAAAAAAAAGACAGAATCGTTGTTTACATTGTTTATTGACGTTATACACAAGAATATCATACTTAAAACTTTTCTTTACTGCAAAACAATGTGTGCAAATATGTTGCACAGAATCAATGTTTTGGTGACGGTTTTAAAACTCTATTGCAATTCACCTTCAGTTGCAGTTCATGGAGCTACTGAATACACAAGGGCATTTACGTTGATGCACCAAAGACAGCATCCTGGTCTAGACTTGGTCCACCAGGACTGCCTAACCACCCATTGGCATTAAGTTAAGGCATTCATTTATCTTTCTTTCTTTGCTCAGTGGTGCAGTTAGCCAAAAAAAGAAGTTGTTAAAGTTTAGGGAGAGGGGGGGTTAGGGGGCGGAGGCGGGGGGGGGGGAGGGAGGGACACTCATATACCAACACCTTACCAAGCGTGCCCATGACTTTTAAAGCGACGCCCAAAAATGAAGTGTTCATTGTTTTAAAAAATGATTCCCCACCCCCCACCCCCACCCCCCCCCCCCCGGTGCGGGAAGTGTCTTGCCTCAAAATAACCCACTTTCTCTGCGTTTTCTTTTTTTTTTCATTGGATACACATCTCATTGTAAACAAAATTTAAGACGCTTCTATTTCACAATTTCACAGGGAAAAGGTGTATATAAAAAAATATTGGCAACAGCTCAGTGATTTTCTATTTCCGGTTCCATCTCAATAGTTTAAAAGTTCAAACCAAAATTTGAAGCATTTTAAATCTACATTTAATACATAAGTCTACATAAATAAAATATGAGATGGGAATAGAATAGGTCAGCCCATGTTTAAAAAAAGTAGCATTGTTAAGAAAAAGAAATTTGCATAACATTTCGAAAACAAATCATACAAAAAGCAACATTGGCACTTAAAGAATGGAATACTTGACCCTCATACGAAAGTATCGCCGGTGATTGTCCTCCCGTCCTCGAGTACATAAGTACCGGAAGTGATACTAGTACCATCGTCTGACAACGCATCCACAGAAGAAGCATCGTCGTGTGAAATATCCAGAGTTTCATTTTTATCCGCAAATCTCACATTTTTCTTCAGTGTACCATTTTTGCCGACAGCTTTGAAGGCGCTTTTATGCGCTGGCGTTAACTGTGAGTTGCTACCGAAAAGTCTGCTGCGGTTTTCTCCACCCCTTGCGCTACCTTCACGACCCATCCACGTCTCCACAGCAACGGCGTCGATGCCTGTGCCAAACTCATTTTGATTGGCGGTTACAATGTGATTGTCTCGTTGCCCAGGAGATGATGACGGTTGCTTGGGAGTACCAAATGTTACGCCCAATGAGCTGTCTGCTATACCTGGCTTATAGGTACCTAAATAATCAGGACTGTGACTGCTAATAACACCATTTTTATATGTCTCTGACTCCACACCGTTTCTATACCCAACCTGTGGGTTTATAAATCTTTGTTTGTCTACGTTCCCCACCTGACTATAAATAGGTGAGTTAGTTATTTGTGGAGTTGCTATGCTCAACGAAAGCGGATTCTTCAAATCCCGTTTTTTCGCACCGAATGACGACAAGGACCCATAGTCTCTGTTATACGAAGGCGGATAAAGGTCGTGACCTTGGTAGAGATCAAGGTCACAGTGAGAATCAAGGTTATATAACTGCTTGGCGATATCTTGCGTTGTGGGTTGTACCCCAGGTGTCATCTCAGAGGCAGGATTATATTGCTCTGCAAACAAAATAAAAAAATTAATAAACAAATAAACAAGAAAAAAAAACACATGTAAAACTTCCAATGGAACACTGAACATCTTTATATGTACTTTTTAAAATTTCAAACAAATTCAATTATTTGCGAAAAAGATTTTTAAAAAATTAAACACTATTTTTTTTAGATAAACGCGAACTTAATTGTCGTTTGTTGTAGTTATCCTTTCTCAATCCTGTACATAAATTCCTTTCCATTTTATGATTGTTTAACTACACGCTGTCGGTCAGGGCTATATTTGGTTTTGCACGATATCCATACGGAACACAAACATGCAGCATGCTTGATTGGCTGACACGTGTACACTTAAGGGTGCTGCATTCGTCTCACACACATGCAAAAAAAAAAAATTTAAAAAGAACAGTTTTCTTAAGTACGGCTGTATTTACTTTTTATGCCCCTGTTAGGTAATGCGATGCGATAATAATAAAATAATAATAACACTGACGATGACGACGACGACGACGATGATGATGATGATGATGATGATGATGATGATGATGATGATGATGATGATGATGATGATGATGCTAGTGCGTTGATATATACAGAATATATTACAGAACAATAACTGGTGGTTGATGTGTGAATATAGTAAATGCCACGAAACATCTGCTAAAAACAAAGTATGTCGTATTTGAAAGAAGACAGGCATATATTATAACTGACTGTAACTAAGCAGGGATCGTGAGTTCGGGAATTTTCTTTAATTATTTGTCACACGCATTCCTTCTTAAGGCAGAGTATAACTGAAAGACTTGCTGTGTATAAATGTATGCATGACAACGGGGATGGGATAGGGAGCTGGGGAGGGGATGCCGTCACCTTATTAATTTGTAACTATGACTACAATTCTTGGATGAACTTGTGTCTCTGTAAAAAATTAAAACTGTGAAAAATAAACCTCTCATGCCATAAAGCTCTGTTCTATATATCACTCAAAATACGATGAGAAATAGTGGTCAGATTAAAAAATTATGTGACAGGTTTGCAGAAGATGTTGATTTTCACGAGGCGCGCTACAGTATACGGGGCGACTTCCGGTTCTCCAGAGCAGGTTACGGTTGTACCAGTTGAATTTTGTCGAACAAGACTGGAGTAGTGCTCATACAAGGCGGTTTGTTGTGGTATACGGTGGTTTGTGGTTGTACGGGGGGTTTATGGTTGTATAAGAGGTTTTTGAGAGTACATGGGGTTGTGGTTGTTCAAGGTAGATTGTGGTTATATAACGCGCATCGCGGTTATATGAGGCCAAAACCATTTCGAGTCGGCTGTTCGGTTGGCATCACTAAAACACTTACAGCGTGCCGTGTTCCAAATCAAATCTTCTTTTTATATAAACAGACGGTTTTAACGACAACATAAAAAGAACTGATTGAAATGACAACATTGCACAGATTTACCCCCCACCAAAACTTACACCTAAAGACACATATTGCAATTTTGTTTCCGGTTGGGTAAAATGTAAGTTTATACAAGCACAACAAAAGGTAACAATCAACCTAGAAATTGTATGATATGACCAGGCCAGCTATTTTTCCGCTCTGATCCTTGCCCGTCCGGATAATTTGTAAGGGGATTATTTTTTGTGCGGATTTTGAATTATTTATAAACAACAAAGCAAATAAACAAAATCTAAAATTAGTGTAACACTCTTACATTCACACAAAAATACATTTATATTTACAGATAACAGAACAAAACATACAGTTGAGTGACCTCTAGTCAAGGTCACACCTTTATCGCCTTGTCCTTGAAATCCTTGATTACTCGGATCTGGTGCAAATTTTTTGTCTGGATATGTAGGTGCATCCGACCATAAATGCGCCACTAACGTAGTTCGGTGGATAAATACTCACGCTCTTTTGAATCTTGGGTTTGTGGCGTGCTTCCCGATATATCCGAATTCGGACTGGAATTGTTAGACTGGTTCTGTGGCCACGAATCGCCTTCTTCGCTTGTTCCCTTGCCGCTATCCGCGCCGCTACATTCTGAATCGACCTCCGCGTGCGACAGATTGACCACGTCAGGCATCTACGTTACAAAGACATACATCATTGACATGACGTCACACAGTTAGGAGGGTTAGCACAGCGACGGGCACAAGCAAAGCTGTTTGATTGGTCAGATCAATCGTGACGTCTGATTGGTCAGATCAAACGTAATGTCTGATTGGTCAGATCAAACGAGAAGTCCGATTGGTCAGAACTAGCATGATATCTGATTAGTCAGGTTAAACATGAGGCGTAATTGGTCAGAACGATCATGGTTAATCGGACCGGCTCTCCGAGAAACCGGAACTCATCAGGAGTTATTTTATTCCGAGAGCAGGGGAGAGTGCAGAGTTTAGGAGTAGGGGGATGTTTGTAGAGGAGATCTTGGCATCCGACAAATACCAGCCCACTATGCAATGAAAGAAAGAGGGCTCTTGATAGATAGACAGATAGACCAATGGCTAGATAGCTAGGTAGAAAGATAGATAGATAGATAGATAGATAGATTGCTAGATGGCTAGATAGATAGATAGATAGATAGATAGATAGATAGATAGATAGATAGATAGGTAGATAGATAGATAGATTGCTAGATGGCTAGATAGATAGATAGATAGATAGATAGATAGATAGATAGATAGATAGATAGATAGATAGATAGATAGATAGATAGATAGATAGATAGATAGATAGATAGATAGATAGATGGCTAGATGGCTAGATAGATAGATATGACATCTTTGTCCAACAATTCGGAGGTGGGGTGAAGGGGTGAATGGAGAGAAACACAGATAACAGCAACAATAAATAATCAAATCGATTCTACACATATGCAAATTGATATCGCAATGTCTTCAATTGGGATCATCTTCCTCAGGACTGGTATTTTACCTTCCGGTGGGAGGAGGACGGGGGCAGTCTTCAGGTATGCGATCAAATAAGCTAATAAATGGGTCTTATGAAATGCTTAAAACCTTAGAATACAGGGAGTATTTCTGTTTTAACAAAGAGCATATTTTTATCTTTCCCCAAACAGACGATCGCTCTTCCCATCCACAAACGGAGGCAAGAATGGGTAATGCATGAAGTCAGTGTTGTTGTCCAACAGCCAACCTCTACGGCAGTTCGGTCTGATGTTGTTGTCTAACATCCAACCCATGCGACAGTTCGGTCTGTTGTTTATAACACCTTTTTACTCTGCAGACCCAGTGGGGATTCCGTGAAAATAGTACTCATGAAAGAGAGGTGTCACTTTTTAAAGTATCCTTCCACTCTGACATAACACAACAGATGGATCCCTACAGAGGTCAGTTGTTTTATAACAACGTGAAATCAGTAACTACAACAAAAATGCTGGAAATATAACGTCACAAGCTAATGGAATACGACACAAAAGATATCATAAATAATAATTAATTTTAAAAAAAGCACACAAACGCACACACCCACCTGCATAGACAAGCATGCAAAACATGGACACAAAGAAATAAAAATAAAAAAAGTCCTGAAAATGCAACCGCACGAAAAAAAAAACTTACAATAGATCTGGTTCACATAAAAGGGGAGCTCTGACAAATCGTCCTTTTAAAGCTCAAATTCCGACTTCAACTTTTGAGTACCAGCACGGAAGAGGGACATGACTAATGGCATCACTTCCACAAGGAGTATTTTATCAATGTTATTAATATTTTATGCAAATACAATTAAACGTTTTTGGCATGTCTGCGAGTCACTGTGCGGCGGTTGATCAAGTATTTTCACTTCGCTTTTGAGACTACGATTTTGCCCACGGTACCGATTTGTATCAACAAAGATGAAATATAAACAGTCGTTCGAGTCCTCGCATCCCACCCCCTCCCTTCCCCCACTCCCCCCGCCCCCCCCCCCCGCCCGCACTGAACCAAGTCGCTTTGCCAGCCTATAGGAGGCCACAATAGAACTAGGTAATGTTTAACAAGCTTCGAAGACAACTGACATCTGCAGCACAACATTTTCTTTCGGGGCCGTTGTAGCACCCCCTCCGCCCTCCCCCCTCCCCCCTCTCCTCTAGCCAATACGAAGAATTTGTTACGCCATCCATAAAGCACTTAATACAAGACCCTCCCTCCCCCTCCCTCCCTCTCCTGCCTCCTTAACCCATGCTTTATGGAAAGCCCCTTTATTGGCATTGTGGAATATTTTGTACACATTTAAAAGAGCAACTGCTTGAGTAATAGCCGCTCCACCTGAAACTGCAGCAAGTCTTGTAAAGGGGAAAAACTGTATTAAGCCGAAATCCCCTGAGAGAACAGCAAAATTAGCGACAACGGAG
Organism: Protula sp. h YS-2021; assembly: GCA_949752745.1. Classification (NCBI taxonomy): domain Eukaryota; kingdom Metazoa; phylum Annelida; class Polychaeta; order Sabellida; family Serpulidae; genus Protula; species Protula sp. h YS-2021. Next base: position 6,418,967 of record OX457025.1, read on the forward strand.
TGAGTTAACACTCATCTGTCATTTGTGAGCAAGTGTAATCCCACTATGACACACTAACCAAAAAAAAAAAAAAAAAAAAAAAGCTGATACACTCCGGCCGATTTTTGTCATTCGAAAATGGAAGAAGCTTCATTTTACAGGAGGCTATCTATTGGTTACCTTACACCGTTTTAATTAAATCTTGAGCATAAGATGCCAGGATTATTTACCAAGCTTGGTGGGTACTATTAATGTTCAGAGGCAGACAGGTCACGAAAGAACACAACTCACAAGATATATTATAATAAAAGGGATGTGATACCAAATACGGGATTCCGGACCAAAAGACCGATAGTTAAAACTTCTATCGTGAGCAATGTGTTATTATGAAATGTTGATAGTTATTCGGGTGATTTTCGCAGTTTATCTTATAGGATTGGCAATGTATTACCCCAGGGGATGTTTCCGCCAACTGAACCCTTATGTCTGTATTTGCAGTCATGCAACTGCACCGCAAAGGTGTGGCTAGCACCAAGAAGTCAGTCCATTTCGGAGGCTTTATTAGGATCCTGTTTTGATATAGCTGTCACGCGAAATAGGTGCCTATGGCCAATACTCGTTGTTTATGAAGTTGTTTACATGAAAGGGGTAACTATTTTCTGTCATATGTACCCCCTCCTTCCTGTGGAAAGAGCTTCCATCATCTGGGGATTTTAACAGGTTTTTTAAAAATTATTTTGCAATTAACAACGCCCGAAGATGATAATAATAATAATAATAATAATAATAATAATAATAATAATAATAATAATAATAATAATAATAATAGAAGTAATAGTATATTAGTAGCAGCAGTAGCAATAATAAAAATGACAATAATGAATAATAATAATAATAATAATAATAATAATAATAATAATAACGAACGCGCCACGTTAAGGTGAATTTCACCATGGAAAGTTCCCGACCAGAGCGACTAAATCAATGCACAGTTTGCCGGGCCCGTGTTGATTAACGTCGTGTAGAAGCTGTCGACAAAAGCAGGAATCGGGACAACTGTTCCCCATTTACATACAATAATTAGAAGACACCGCACCCGAATGTAAATCTCCGTCATCTGTCTCTCGTACAAAGTCGGCTGGTTTGTTGCAACTTGGCCAAGGTGAGCCAATGCATTTGGGTAAGCGACAGCAGCTGGTTTTAGCCTCACTCTTCTCGAAACCACAAGGAAACTAAAGAAACGACCGATGTTAGTCTTTTGTGGAGTGGAGCAGTCGGCGGTCTCCTAAAGTTGGACGTAATATAATAATTTAAAAGTGCTTGTCCAAAAACATTCACTCTGTGGTTATTTTGGGAGCCTTTTGTGTCCTTGACCCTCCTCTAGTTAGGGAACGACCCTACAGCGGGGTTTGATACATACAAACATGAAATCAATCAATTAGGGCATTGGCCCCCAAGGCGCCCGGAGCAACACACGATGCGTGAAAAGTGATGAGAGGAAATGTTTGATGCGTGCTGATCGATCTAACATATTTTCCTCATTTATGATCGGATCATGCATAATGCAGTTGCAATTAACGTGATACCTCTCCGTGTTATGTGTTTCAATACTGAAATGGAATCCTGTTCTATACTTGAAACTGTACCTCGATAAACTCAGTTAACGAAATTGCTTTTCATTATTTTTTTTCCCCTTCTCATCAAAGGATCGTTCTATCTTGAACCCAATTAGGTGATGAAATAATATTTTTATTGAAAAAAATACGAGGTATGGTTGCTACTTTAAAACAGACCTTGGTTGAATTATTTCTAACTTGATTATGTCCTAAAAGCATCCTTCAATCAGATTTATTTTTAAACCGACTGTACTAAATCGATCTTTATGGTGTATATATTTCTAAGGAACATGTATATGAATAAAAAACCTGCCATCGGTGCTGATGTTTGTTTTCAAGTGTAAAGATTTTTCTCTCGAGTTTTGCGATCGGCCAGATCTGAAATAAAGGCTGAGTTAAGGTTTTTTCCCCAATGAATAACAATGGGTGAAGTTCATGCTTCTGGGAACTACGATGTGTGAATCGCAGGCTTGATTCTGGGAACTGCGATGTGTGAATCGCAGGCTTGGTTCTGGGACCTGCGATGTGTGAATCGCAGACTTGGTTCTCCGAACTACGATGTGTGAATCGCAGGCTTGGTTCTCCGAACTATGATGTGTGAGTCGCAGACTTGGTTCTGGGAAGTGCGATGTGTGGATCGCAGGCTTGGTTCTCCGAACTACGATGTGTGAATGGCAGGCTTGGTCCTGGGAAGTGCGATGTGTGAATCGCAGGCTTAGTTCTCCGAACTACGATGTGTGAATGGCAGGCTTGGTTCTGGGAACTGCGATGTGCGAATCGCAGGCTTAGTTCTGGGAACTGCGATGTGTGAATCGCATACTTGGTTCTGGGAACTGCGATGTGCGAATCGCAGGCTTGGTTCTGGGAACTGCGATGTGTGAATCGCAGGCTTGGTTCTGGGAACTGCGATGTGTGAATGGCAGGCTTGGTTCTGGGAACTGCGATGTGTGAATCGCAGGCTTGGTTCTGGGAACTGCGATGTGTGAATCGCAGACTTGGTTCTGGGAACTGCGATGTGTGAATCGCAGGCTTGATTCTGGGAACTGCGATGTGTGAATCGTGGGCTTAGTTCTGGGAACTGCGATGTGTGAATCGCAGGCTTGGTTCTGCGAATAGCAGGCTTGGTACAATTGTCAAGCAAACGCGGGACAAAGGCAACAAAGAGTAGTTAAAAAATGACACAAACAAAGGACTCGAAAGGCCATTAAACTACCGCATCACAGTGATAACACATGGAAATGAAAAGGTGCGAAAAAGGCGATAAATTGGCCATATAATGATAGTCTTCTTGACAGAGTAGTACTCGGGGCTACTTGCATCGCAAAGGGAAATGTCAGATTATACAGATTTATGGGCTTTCTAACGGGAAATACAGCGATCCTACAGGGGCATCTGATGAGGCCTAATTTACTCCGGTAGTTAGTGTTTATTCAGCTCTTCCTCCCCCCCCCCAACCCCCTCCCTCTCCTCCCTTCCAAGATTGCCCCTTTTTTTTCATTTTGAAAATTTGCGTTCGGAGTAGCAGCTGCCGAAGAAGCTGTCTGGATGAAGAGAAAACCTTAGGCGGGAGAACGCTGCGGCCCCGAGAAACAGCCTGGGTGTGTGCGGTGATTCTCCATCCCACCATATACCAATCTACTATACCCACCTCCACACCTCCATCGTGGAAACATATATTGTTGCAGAATTCCACCTAACCTTTCTGCTAAGGCCGTAGCAATAAATCTGTTATTAAAAAAGGGTATTCATTACTCCACGATTTTGGGGGCCCCGGGGGCGGGGGGGGGGGGGGTGGAGACGGGCGGCTGTTGTATTTCCTTTCACGTTTGTTGATTAAAGCATGGTGTTTTGTTTTGTTTTTTTTTTGTTTTTTTGCATAACCAAATTTTTGCTTGAAACAAAGAGACGCAGCGTGGCCGAATTGACACCAAAATTACCACCCCCCTTCCACCCAAAACCCCCTCCCACCCCCACCCCCCCCCCCCCCCCCCCCGCAAACAAAAAAGGGAGGGAAGACATCTGTTTTAAAGGAAGACAGACGGCTTGTTAAGACTGAGCAATAATTAGGTAGGAAGGGGACGGAGGAGGGGGAAGTGGTGACCTGGCGATTGATACAAGCTTATTAAGTGGTCACCTTATGACCTGCTCAATAACTATGCTCCCGGACCGCAACAAAAACAAATGCACCGCCATCGGTTAGCAATCTGTGCTCAAATTAAAGCAGCGCCTGTAATTATGATCTAAGCCGCGGCTAACGAGCTCCCAAATATGACCCTGCCACAAATAGACGGTCACAGGGAGGAGAGAGCGGGGGGGGGGGGGGCAAGTGGAGGGGGGAGGGGAGAGGGAGAGGGAGGAGAGCCAAGGAATGGATATTGGGCATTTATAGATTTACAGGAATAATTGTGCAAAATTTCCATATACATGAGAGAACGATTCCAGGACCGGAAGTGCGCATGCGTGTTGTTTATGAGCAATCCGTGGCGAAATCGGATCTTTACTCTGGTACTGTATGTACAGTGGAATACCGCAAACAGTCCCACCAGTTGAACGGTGCTCCAGTCATACTCTAGTGAGGGTTTGGGGGGGGGGGGGTCCTATTAAGGGGATCATCACTATGGAATGCTCCCAGAATGGGAGCCATGTTAAAATGGTCTCATTTGTGAGATGGGCTCATTTGTGAGATGGTACCATTTGTGACATGGTCTCATTTGTGAGATGGTACCATTTGTGACATGGTCTCATTTGTAAGATGGTCTCATTTGTGAGATGGTACCGTTTGTGAGATGGTCTCATTTACGGGCTAGTCCTTTCCGGGATTCCCTTTGTAACTAAATAACAGGCTTGAAGGCGGGGGCAAGGGCTGTCCCTCTTTGATGACAACTCAATTTCCGGATAGAAACACATAAAAGGGACAAATGCAAACCTATTTAACCCATATGGTCTGTAATAGTCAGAAAGTTCAGGGTTATGATTTCCGGGACGCCCTATTGTATGCGACCACCAGGTCGTGCGACAACAGGACCAGGTGGTGCGACAAGACTACCCAGCAAACATATTTACGAGTTTCAGAAGAGATTCAGGTGTGTTTGCACACGAGTTATAGACGAGTTTTTCTCGTCTACATCTAGGCTATTTTGAAATGTCTGAAACACGTCTATTTCTGGTCAAATTTTGATATGTGTTTTAGACAAGTTTTAGGTTACTTTTCAGACGATGAAACGGGATATAGATTAGTTCCATACGAGTATTTTTAATGTAAAAGACGAGATTTAAATCAGTTTCTTTTATTTTCTGATTCACAAGTGATACAAACATGTCCATAAAACTGTATAACCCCCCCTCCCGCCCCCCCACCCACACTACATACCTCCCACCCCGGTTCCACGGAATATATATATTAACCTTTAACTTACCTTCAGAAATGCCTTCCTTTTTGTCATCAGTGATAATACAAACACACCAATTTATATGCCTTAAGCTCATGTGGTTTAAGAATTAACCTCACGAGCCAATCCCACAAACAAATATTTTCTCCATTGCGAACGTTTCTTGTTATTTTTGAATAGTCCAACGGAAGTAACGTATTTCAACTCAAATCGCGAAATAACAACACAAATGACGCGACTATATGACGTTTACAATAATATGACGTTTAGTTTTGAGGCTGTGCTCTAATGTCGTCACTATATTATTAATCGATTTTGAGAATAGGCATGCATGGAAGCGGTACAGGAAAAATATACAGGGGGGGGGGGGGGGGAGGGAAATGAAACGCGACCAATACCCGCTCTGTTTTTCCGTCCTTTGTTTATATAACCACCCCTCCCTCCCTGGAGCCCCGTCCCCTCTTAAAACGATGAAAATGATAATTAAATTACGCTGTGTAAAAATTATTTGTAGAAGGATAACATACTTTTCTTGCTGATTTCAGAAAGAATTTGACGAAATAAAAAAATAAATTTAAAAAAAAAACAATAAACATATTTCTAGATTGGCTTTTACAAAACATGTGTTGAAAGACATAGAATCAGAAAGTCGTCTAAAACTCGTTTATGACAAAATTTTATATCTCGTCTGAAACAGGGCGAGAAAATAAATACGAGATTCCGACCAGTTTTACATCTTGAAACTCATCTAAAACTCGTAATGATGAGTATTAGACGAGTATTAGACGAGATATAGAAATAAATGTTTGCTGGGTACCAGGCCGTGAGACAAGACCCTCGACTCGTGCGACAAGACCACAAGGTGGTGCGACAAGACCGCTGCTGTTTTGGTGTTGGCGATGCAATTTTTTTTGGCAATAATTAGGTCGACAAAAAGCATATGAAAGGCGCCATTGTGTTTTGGAAGAAAAAAAAAAGATTCATCCAGGCTCAACTCAGACGCGCGGAGTTTAATGAAATGAATACGCAGTCATCCACAAAAAGCAACCGTTATCTGCCTTCAGGGATCAAACATGCCCTCAACCCCCACCCCATTCTTTTTTATCTTGCATGGGAATTTCACACTAGTGGTCAAACTGTCAAGAGTGGGACGCTTGTCATGTAACAAGAAGGGATGAGATGTACGAATGACCCCCCCTCCCACCCCACCAACCACAATATCCCCGCCCATCAAATTTAGATTCCCATCGATCATATGCACACCGAATAACGGGGGGGGGGGGGGGGGGAGGGTGGCGGAGTGGGAGAGAGGGGTGTCATTGCTTAAAACATTACATTATCTGCATGTCACTCGGTACTTATAATTATATGAATAAAATCAGTCAAAAATATAGCAATTTTCTATGCGTTGTAATATTTTTATCATAAATAATATAGGGCAAAACATTTTAAACCCCCACCCATGTCTTGACCTCATTGAATGACCGACTTTCTGAACTGCCCATCATCTCATGTGACCTCAACCCCACCCGAACACAAAAGCCATCTGCAAAAAGTCTCATTCCGAAATTTATCATTCTTTGTGTATTCCTTAAGTTTTTCACTTCCGACTCAAAGCAAATTGAAAAAGAAATGATGACGATGATATTTACGATTTATTTCTTTCACAAATCCGGGAAGGATCATGTAAAAGGAGGATAGCGATTGAAAACTAACGGACAAAACGTTGCTGTCCACGGAGGGCATGTAAAACTGCAGCCGGGCACAAGCCCAGCATGGCAATGGAACAGCACTCACACAGCACCACATTGTATTGTCCCATTTTTGGAACTGTATATACTGGAAGACACCGTAAATGAGACCACTGTTAGGTCGGCGCTCATGGTGGTCCCATTTCCGGTGTCCACTCATTTTCTAGAAACACATTTGCTTCCGCCACTCTGAACATACAACATTCTTGATTGCAATCCCAACAGTCTCAATGCAATCCAACAGGAAAACATATGTTTCTTTCTTTTGTAATTTTTTTAGGAGTGCCCACCTTCACCTACGACCAACAAGACGAACAGGTTCCCGCTGTCGGAAGATGGCGCGAAGTTGCAGACGACAGAAAATAAACGACCACTTATCAACACTGTTGTCGTGGTGACAAAAGGCGTCAACTGACACAGTTGTTTATTCTGTGCTCAAGACGTCTCATTAGATCAATATGGGATTGACATTATTTTAAAACTAATTCGCGTTGGTTTCGAATGTAATCCTTACAAAACCATAGGGAATAAGAGCACAGACAGACGGCGTCCCAGGGAACACTGTGGCGTCAATACGATGTCTATTTGAGATGTATACAACGTGTATTTGAGGTCTATAACAACGTGTGATTTGAGGTGTATACAACGTGTATTTGAGGTCTATACAACGTGTATTTGACGTGTATACAACGTGTATTTGAGGTGTATACAACGTGTATTTGAGGTCTATACAACGTGTATTTGAGGTGTATACAACGTGTATTTGAGGTCTATACAACGTGTATTTGAGGTGTATAAACGTGTATTTGAGGTGTATACAACGTGTATTTGAGGTCTATACAACGTGTATTTGAGGTCTATACAACGTGTATTTGAGGTCTATACAAACGTGTATTTGACGTGTATACAACGTGTATTTGAGGTGTATACAACGTGTATTTGAGGTCTATACAACGTGTATTTGAGGTGTATACAACGTGTATTTGAGGTCTATACAACGTGTATTTGAGGTGTATACAACGTGTATTTGAGGTCTATACAACGTGTATTTGAGGTCTATACAACGTGTATTTGAGGTCTATACAACGTGTATTTGAGGTCTATACAATTGAAGGGGTCCATGCATAAACTTGATAACTCCACTTATCAGGAAAATGCACTGTTACCACCACTTTATTTCTTGGCTTCTGTTCTATCACGCATGTAAGTCTTACACCTCAAAGCTGATTAGAAGTGGGTATTTTTTAGAAAATGCGATGGAAAAGCCTATGTTTGTTACTAAAATTTCAAACTTTAATAGCGTTTTTCTCCACTGCTGATAACTGCAGTTATCAAGTTTATGCATGGACCCCTTCAATTGTTATTTGGGGTCTATACAGCGTCTGTTTGAGGTTGCGACGTCTATCGACCAATTTCTAACCTTTCTAAAATGTTTATAAAACCTTCGATAGAAGGGCAACCATGCGACAGTCTCAGAATGTCGAATTCCCCATTTCTATAAAACAACCCTTTCTGACCTCTCTACACCACCGTTGTCTCAACGTCTCTCAATAACCGATGTGTCGACGTCTATCAAACGTCCGGTTTGTTTCGACGTCTAGAAACAAAAATCCCACCGCTGACCCAACGTCATACCGGGACGTCTATGTGACGTCTATGCGACGTCTATCCACGCTCGCATGTGCACTGGGTAAGTGTCCCCATTTAAGTGTCCCCATAAGTGTCCCATTGAACCATTCTACAAGGCGTGTTTTCGTGAATGATTTCAGTCTTCCTGTCTGCTGATTGGGCATCAACAGAAAATGCTCCAGGCAAGCGACGTCTTACGAGCTTTACTTTGGAAGGCAGAAGATTGCTAATTTTTGCAAAATCGGGTTTAAACAATACCAAAGCCGTGTGTTAAAAGCAAGTGAAAATTGCCTTGATTTTGCGTGAATCAGCAAATCAGCATTTTAGCTGCTCCAAACCGTTGCTTTTATTTCCTTTACATCTTCAATTACAAAAAAATGATAAAAATAGATGTTCTATATTGCAAATTTTTAACATACAATGGCGGGGTGTGGGACCCGCCTTACCATTTTATTATTTTAGTTCCCCTCCAAAAACATCCCTGCTAAAATCTATAAATATAATCGTTTACAGTCGTAATAACCGTTTCTCGACAGAGTAAATTCCCTGTGTATGTTAATAAAACAACAATTCGATTTACTGTTCTTGCAAGTCTTCGCTATTTTATACAAGTTCCAGAACTTAAAGCTATTTATATTCATGTCATCACCATATCTTATGTATTTTATCTTTCTTTCATTAGCCAATCCTAAAAGTGATTTGATTAAGATGTTCTTCAGTCAATCAAACTCTCCATTTGTATTCATCTCTCCACCATCGAGGACTGGGCATACCACTCACTAGCGTGCTTTCTTGGTAGTTTAGTCACTACTGTGCTTTCTTGGTGACAGTCATTGTGTCCCTAATTGCAATGCTGTTTGGACTCATTCCTCTGACATTTTTGTATCATCCAGTGCTTGGTGGGATTGCAGGGGGGGGGGGGGGGAGGGACTAGGACGGCAAAACGGTGGGGGTGGGGGGGGGGGGGGGTACTTAAGTCCAAGTTCACTGCACTGTCTTTTTTTTCTCCGCTTTTAAATCTTGAATTTAACACAGGTTAGTGTGTTTTTTTTTTCAATGGGGAAGGGGGCGGAAGGGAGGGTGCAGACCTGCCTGTGCAGCATTTCTCCTGCCCATATGCCCTCTCGCCAAACTAAATCTGAAGTCATTTATTATCTTAC